>JAUJYZ010001452.1:600000-762500 GCA_033675265.1 Actinostola sp. cb2023
AAGCTGCTGTGATTGGTTAATACAAACAATAGAATTCATTATCTACTTGTCTACTCGTTCTATTGTTTTGTTTCTATTGAGGTGACACGCAGCTGCTCAGAAGAGCTGTTGTGATTGGATAATACAAACAATAGAATTCATGATCTACTATTGTCTACTCGTTCTATTGTTTTGTTTCTATTGTTTTACTCTAATAGTATCTTCTAATATATGCAGGCCTGCCCTGTGAAACGGCAATGCAATTCAGAAATAATATCTTATAGCATGAATATATTTTGTACTATATTTCTAGGCTGTCAAAGTCTTTTTATATCAACTACACATAGTACATACATGGAGGCTTGTATACTGTTTCCATAGTAACCATAGTAACCATGGTTATGGTTATGGTGATAGTTATGTTGAAAGTTACTTGCTGTTACCAGAGTTCTGTTAGAAATGCTTCCTTTGTTGTGTAATTCAGGAAAAAAGTTCTTGATTTTTACCAACGAAACAGTATTTCATCCCAGTGTGTTGCCTTTGCCTACCGTCCATGCACTGAGGTAATGTATTGTGTCATGATTATCATCTATCAGTTGTATATTTACTTTTCAAGGTTCAAGGTTTTTATTCCAACTTTATCCATGCAGTATCATCAAGTTCGTAGTAATTATAATATTGTGGATGTGAATAAGGCTTGGGGGAGGGGGGTGGTAACTCGCATACATGAGGTGACGGGGATGCTCCGTCACTTGGAAGAGACTCAGGTACCTTTTAGGGGTCATTTTCAAAATGTTCAACGAGTATCCTGGCAACCACTTTATATATGGGAGTCCCCCTGCCCCCCTCCACCCCAGGAATGAGGTTGAATGAAAAATAGAAGACATACAAATTGTGAACAACTCCCAAAGTAGCAGAAGCTTTCGAGTTGGGAGTCATCATTTGACAAGGTCCATAGAGTATTAATTACCAGCATTCTTCAAAATAATATCAGGAAGAGAAAAAAGTATAATGGGATTGATTCCCATATGACTTGCTTATCCATTATTATTTTGTTACTACTGACACTGTTTTTGTCCTTCATTTCAGGTTTCTCCCAGCCACTCTGATGTGTTCTTAAAGCTTCCATCAGTTTATGAATGGAAATCTTCTGATAGTGTGGCTGAAAGGTAGATATCTGTCTGGGTTAAAACCCAGAACCCGCTGACACTTTTAAGTAAAACAAGATATTAAATCTAATACTGAGAATAATGGAATAAGACGTCACACCTCATTAACCAAGACCACCTAAAATACGCTTTTATGAATATTTTCGTTGATGATGTTGTATACAGCGAAAGCTTAGACCAGTATACACCAATATTCACAGTAGTAGGCCCCCAGTAGGCCCCACTTGGACTCAAATTCAATCTATGAGGATAATGGTTTTGTATCAAAAACGAAATCTAGCATCACATGTCTTGTTGCGCTTCACAGTGTGAATATCAACATTTCTATTCTTGGTATTGCGTTTATTATTTTGTTCTATCTTGAGTGTCATTACGTTTTTGAGCAGCAGCCTCTAGCTAAAAGATAATGAACACAACAATATGTGCTTGAGCACTGTCAGCGTTTGTATGTATATCGCTGTACGTACATAGGTCTATCTAGCATACGTGCTATTTACTGCATGAGTGGCCGTGTTGTATCGGTAGATATTACGGCTCGGATCTAAATTCTCCAATACAACACAGCTGCGCAGGATATACCTCAACTCATCCCACATTGGAGAGACTGGTTTTGTATTCGTAAGTAGGAAGCCATAAGGATTATCGAAACTTGCTGTCGCCGGCGCTATGTAAAGGACAATGATCCGAGTAAATGAGGCCTTAATGCATGACCTGTGTTACAGGCAATCAGTCTTTATCACTGATAAAGAACTGATTGATGAAACATTAGGTCTGTATCAGTAATACAGACACTGATGTTTTATTTATCACCGATACAGACACTGATGTTTTATTTATCACCGATACAGATGGTTGGATCAATCGCTCATGAATTATTAATGAGGTTTAGAAATGTACATGCTGGCCGGTCTACCAAGCGTACGTGTATCTATATAATTATCTATCATTTAGTATACACTATTATTATTCATTTAGTATTTCAGAAATGTCCGATGAAGTTAAAGGAGAAGATACATTCATGTTTGTACGTACCAAGCTTTGCTATAAGTAGCATTGTGTAAATCTTTTGGATGGTACACTAAGTTATAACTTGTATTACTGATGTATTACCATGACAACTAACTTATAAGAAAAGACCTCTCGTATGTATGTGAATCAAACCTACAACCTCAAAAGAAGTTCCTCTCAACAGAAGTTTCCATCTTCACAGGTTCATATGAACTGAGTTTGACATTTGAAATTTTTCTAATTTAACAAAATGAATGCATGTACCACCCACCACCCATGTCCCTGTAATGGATGTCATACCCTGTACATACAGAGTTTGCATGGAAGCTTTGTCCTGTCCACAAATTGGCTAATAACTCCAGTATTCAAATAGTTTAGGCTAGCTCATACAAATGTTGTACTCCTTGACAAAAGACGCATTTGCTCAGCCAGCACAGTGTAAATTATTCACAAATACCAACGAGAATGTGATAAAATGTTGACATTGGACAATGAAACCTCTTTAATTCTACAGGTTATTCTCTGGATTAAGGCTAACACTGAGAAAATGTGTCTTTGTCTAACAACTCAAGGCTGTAGAATTGTTCATTTGTTGACCAGCTTCATTATTTCTGAATCAACTTCTCTCTAGTCACCAAAAAATAGTTCTGTTGATGATTTGAAAGTGGAACAATTACTGGAACAAGTAGAGACGATAGACGACGCTGCGTCATATCACAAGTAAGCAACTTTATATGTAAACCAGTTGTAATCCTTGTAAGGTTTCCTCAAGCATAAAAAGACTTGAAAAAATACTGTGCCCAGACTGGAATTGAACCCGTGACCTCCTGGATACTAGTCAGGCACTGTAACCACGTACTGAGCCACTGGGAACTCATGTGATTAAGTCTTGGCTCGTATTAATACCCAGGTCACTTAGGACATACACTATTGTAAACCTGTTTGTAAACCTGTTTGTAAACCTGTTTGTAAACCTGTTTGTAAACCTGTTTGTAAACCTGTTTGTAAACCTGTTTGTAAACCTGTTTGTAAACTCGTTTGTAAACCTGTTGCTTGCAAAATCTCTCTGGTAAGGCTAGGCTAGCCCGTAAAGGTTATTGTAGATATATTGCACCTAAATTCGATTTTGTATATGTATATGGGAAATTGTGGTGCTAAAAATAAAATTTGTCTATGTCTATGGTAATTATAATTGCATTTTATTTTTAAGGTTACTTGGCAACCAAGTTTTCATCGGCATGGTAACCCTGCATTATCAAGCCAAAAAGGTTAGTAATCATTGTATCTTCAAAGCAGCTGAACATTCAACTACATGTACATTTTATATGTCATCATTACAATAATTTATTGTACAACGTATTATTCAGGATATCATTCCTCTAGTTGAGAACTTGGACACTGCTGGGATACGATTTGTGCATTTCTCTTCAGAAGATGAACTAAAGAGTAGGGTATGTACTATATATGTTATCCATGTACCCCACAAAAACTTATAACAGCTGCTACTGACAATAAATAGACCACAATTTCGGCATGTGTTTACCTCTGTAATTTGTTTAACGCAATGTTGCAGAAGTAGCATCGCAATGTACATGTACTTCAATAAGTTGGCTGACAATTATTTCAGGGGTGGACGTATATGCTTCAACGATATTGCCAGCAATTTTGCTCTCAATGTTGCACTGTGTGTCTGTACCTACATTTACTCACTCCTTTATTTGTCCACAAGGTTTTCGCAGAACGCATGGGACTGGAAACAGGATGGAATTGCCACATCTCTCTGGCTGAAACAGAGTCACCAAGAGGAAGAACTAAGACAGCTGAATCAAGTAGTAATCCACCTGTCGCAGGTGATGGTGAGGACGTGCATGACATACTGCATGACGACACAGAAAAACATGTTAGCTGGATTGACATCAAGTTGGGATCCAATGAAAAAGGCTGGTGTCTGCTATCTGTTTGTTTGTATTGTACTGTGTTGTGTAACTTGTTTGGTAATAATAATAATGATAATAATAATCTAATATTAAGTAAATGTTTAGTGAAACATTTTATAAGAAAAATTAGTGATATAATCTGGACGTTTCGACGACCACATGTCATCATTATCATCAGGGAATGAAGTATTTTTACAGTAACTTAATGAATGTACATACCGGTAATAATTTAAGAAGAAAAATGGAAATGACGATGACATGCGGTCGTCGAAACGTCCAGATTATATCACTAATTTTTCGTATCGAATAAGAATAATAAGAATATTAAAGTCTTTATTTAAAGAGGGTGACACATAATAGACAATGGTCAGTCTTTTATTAGACGAATTAATGCACTGCACTATAGTCAGTGTGTCAATAATGCATGTTGCCATTTTTGTAGAAGTGTGAGTGTACACGAGTGAGCATGTACATGAAGCTGCATGTGCTCCTGGTTGGTCTCACAAGACTTACACGTGTAATAGTTCTATCTATTACTTTATCTGTACTTCCATGTGTGTTGGGCTACATGTAGCTAATAATAATTATTGCTCCCAGCACATCACACAAGCATGTTCTGAGCATGTGCATTGGAAAGTAGCTCGTCCCACATGGACCCAAATTGTGCGTTCATAAGCATGTTCTGAGCATGTGCATTGGAAAGCTATAGCTCGTCCCACATGGACCCAAATTGTGCGTTCATAAGCATATTTCTGAGCATGTGCATTGGAAAGCTATAGCTCATCCCACATGGACCCAAATTGTGCATTCATAAGCATGTTCTGAGCATGTGCATTGGAATGCTATAGCTCATCCCACATGGACCAAAATTGAGCGTTCATAAGCATGTTCTGAGCATGTGCATTGGAAAGCTATAGCTCGTCCCACATGGATCCAAATTGTGTGTTCATAAGCATGTTCTGAGCATGTGCATTGGAAAGCTATAGCTCGTCCCACATGGATCCAAATTGTGTGTTCATAAGCATGTTCTGAGCATGTGCATTGGAAAGCTATAGCTCGTCCCACATGGATCCAAATTGTGTGTTCATAAGCATGTTCTGAGCATGTGCATTGGAAAGTTATAGCTCGTCCCACATGGATCCAAATTGTGTGTTCATAAACTTGTTCTGAGCATGTGCATTGGAATGCTGTATTCATAGCCCATCCCACATGGATTGAAATGTAGCCAAAGAGTCTTATTAGTTTTCTTTTCCCTGTCATTAGTTGGTAGAGCTGAGACAAGTGGCATCTCGGAAACTGATGATCAACACAACAAAACTGAAACATCCGCACTTCTTGGTGAAGAACATAAAAATACAGCTAATGATGACTACTGGTTCTTCTACAACAGAGTAAGGTTTCTTGCAATGACAAAGTAAAGTTTAATCATGAAATTTGGAATGAACAGATGGATGAGATAATAATAATAATAATAATAGAGTATTCGTATATAGCGCATCCTGGAACCTCGATGCACTTTACAATAAGAAAAAGAACTAGAAACTAGTGGATTATAAAAATAAAATAAAATAAAATCCTGGAGGGATGAATAGGATAAATGGACAGATGAATGGGATGAATGAAAATATGAATGGGATAAATGGAGGGATGAATGGGATAAAAGGACAGATGAATGGGATAAAAGGACATGAATGGGATAAAAGGAGAGATGAATGGGATAAGTGGACAGATGAATGGGATAAAAGGACAGATGAATGGTTAAATGGACAGATGAATGGGATAAATGGAGGGATGAATGGGATAAATGGACAAAAGAATGGGATAAAAGGAGAGATGAATGGGATAAGTGGACAGATGAATGGGATAAAAGGACAGATGAATGGGATAAATGGACAGATGAATGGTTAAATGGACAGATGAATGGGATAAATGGACAAAAGAATGGGATAAATGGACAGATGAATGGTTAAATGGACAGATGAATGGGATAAATGGAGGGATGAATGGGATAAAAGGACAGATGAATGGGATAAATGGACAAAAGAATGGGATAAATGGACAGATGAATGGTTAAATGGACAGATGAATGGGATAAAAGGACAGATGAATGGTTAAATGGACAAAAGAATGGGATAAATGGACAGATGAATGGTTAAATGGACAGATGAATGGGATAAAAGGACAGATGAATGGTTAAATGGACAGATGAATGGGATAAATGGACAAAAGAATGGGATAAAAGGACATGAATGGGATAAATGGACAAAAGAATGGGATAAAAGGACATGAATGGGATAAATGGACAGATGAATGGTTAAATGGACAGATGAATGGGATAACTGGAGGGATGAATGGGATAAAAGGACAGATGAATGGGATAAATGGACAAAAGAATGGGATAAAAGGACAGATGAATGGGATAAATGGACAGATGAATGGTTAAATGGACAGATGAATGGGATATAGAGAGATGGATGAGAGGGATGAATGAGATGAATGGGATAGATGAATGGAGAGATGAGTGGGATATAGAGAGATGGATGAGAGGGATGAATGAGATAAATAGAAAGAGATTGCTAAATGAAGAACAAATAGCCTAGTTGAATGGAGTGATTATTGGATCCTATGTCTTTTCTGTAATGATCTTTTCTCTCCATTTTATGGTATTTTCAATTCCTAATTTACACTTAAGTGTGTGTCAAGCACTAATGTAAGTTATTAAAATACATTGAGGATCTCAAATAACTTATTGACAATAAAATTATTTATTTATTTACAGGCCAAATTACCACGAGGTGTAGATAATATCCGGCCCCACCTTGAAAATGTTGACAATGTCCCTCTACTGGTGCCTCTGTTTACTGACTGCAGTCCTTGTGGTGAGGAGTTAGTATTTGCTTGATGTGCGTTATATTGAATAAGTAACGTCTTGACGTACATTTTATAACATTTGTAAGACATGTAGTACAAGAAGGTTCTGGGATTAGTAACGTTGACACGTCGGAAATCTTCTGGCAGGGCATATGATGTACTTTTGTATTCAGAATATAATTAACTGCCATCAGGTTGGAGCAGCCCTCAGGTTGTTGAATACCAGTCTATTGTGCGGGAGGTCATGGTTTGAGTCCCAGCTGGACCATTACACAGGGCATTAACATAATCGAGGATAACCTTCGTGTGGCTCGGATGACCACGTAAAAAAACAGTCCCACTCTCCACACTCCAACCCACACCACTGTTCGACTAAGAGTAGGCACGGAGTTCCCAGTGTGTGTGGTCTGGCCTACGGGTCCACAGTAATTGGCTAATGGTGTTGTGGTGACCCTGCCATATGGCAAAGTTTGTTAATCATGAATCCACAAGCACTAGTTCTAATGACGAGTTGTTGTTCACAGCTGTACAGGAGATGATTACTATCATGCAGGAGCATGGCGAGGTGGTCTGCTGTGTTGGTAGTTCTTTCAATGTAAATAACACAAGTATCTTTACACAAGCTGATTTGAGGTATGTCATTAGAATAACAGGGACAACTTTGGTTATAACATAGCATTGATATAATGCACGCTCTGATTGGCTAATTAGCGTGCGTGAGCATGCATCCATAACTCAATGGACGCACGCTCACATCATCGGCATATATAGCGCGTGCTCTGAAATCCATTGGAAAATAAAATTGTTTTATTTGAATTTGCAATAACTATGTTATAAAAGAAATGGTCAACGCTTCAGCTGTGCGTATGCCTTGTGCGACTCTTACGCTTCTCTCTTGCTTAGCAGCCTCGGGGTGCATCCATAACTCAATGGAAATCTTCAAAGTACAAACTTAGGGTGAAATAGCACTGAGACAAATGATCGAAATTAAAGCCAAGTAACAAAAATCCTGCTTTACCATCTAATAACAGCCAAATAGAGTCAGATACAATAATAATTGTTCTTGAAACTAATATAATGTTGACAGTACTGAATATCACATGCACATTGTATGTTTAAAGTGTATACACATGTATATGGCTATTTTGGAAATCGATTCTTTATGAAGTAGATAATGGGGTGGTGTAGTAGTTTCTTGGTTTGGGCTTCACATTTGTGAGTTACAGTCATTTATAACTTATTATTTTATAGTGCTTTTTTCTGAAATAGGAAAAAAAGTTCATAAAACTATTTCTATAAACTGTGGAAAGATATTGCAAGTTTAGAAATGTCAGTAATTTGCACAAAGGAGTTTTTGTATAATAAATGATGACTGAATTCAAACCTCTGTAACTCACACGTGCGAAGCCCAAACCAGGAAACTACTACACCATCCATTATTTACTTCATAAAGAATCGATTTCCAAAATAAAAGTTTTTGGCCACATATACACTTTAAATGATATGATTCCAAGACTATAGAGCTTGGGCTTCCTGTGTTTTTTTTTAGCACCGTCTACATTTGCATGCACACATGTTATTTAACACTGTGTATGACTTTATAATTGCAGTGTTGCTGTTGAGCCAATGTTCCCCCAAATGTGCCTCAAGGGACTTCCAAAGGATTTCCGTTCAGGTACACCACTACTACAGTCAGGCGAAAAGAATGGTGAAAAATTGAAGTTTGACCTCTCTGCCGAAATTCAGTCCTCTTCATCAGATACAGATGATGGTGAGTGAGTTTATACATTTGTTGTGTTACGATCTAGAAAGGTCCCTTCGGAACTCCCAATTCTTGAAATGAATTATTCATAATATTATTTGGTAACTTACTGTTACGTTTTTTGTTAATTATTTTTGCCTGTTTTTAACTTACTGTTTGTCTTGTTTATAGAATTGTCGCCGTTACAGCTGAGTGCCTTGTTGAACTCTCTTCCTTGTACTCTATCCTTTCATAGAGACAACGATTTTAAATTCAAGAGTCTTCTTAAAGAGGTACGTTAATAATAATAATATAATAATGATGATGATGATGATGATAATAATAATAATAATAAATAATAAATAATAATAATAATAATAATAATAATAATAATAATAATAATAATAATAATAATAATAATAATAATAATAATAATAACAATAATATAATAATAATAATAAATAATAATAATAATAATAATAATAATAATAATAATAATAATAATAATAATAATAATAATAATAATATAATAATAATAATAATAATAATAATAAATAATAATAATAAATAATAATAATAATAATAATAATAATAATAATAATAATAATAATAATAATAATAAAATAATAATAATAATAATAATAATAATAATAATAATAATAATAATAATAATAATAATAATAATAATAATAATAAATAATAATAATAATAATAATAATAATAATAATAATAATAATAATAATAATAATAATAATAATAATAATAATAATAATAATAATAATAATAATATAATAATAATAAAATAATAATAATAATATAATAATAATAATAATAATAATAATATAATAATAATAATAATAATAATAATAAACAATAATAATAACTAATAATAATAATAATAATAAATAATAAATAATAATAGTAATAATAATAGTAATAATAAGAATATAATAATAATAACAATAACAATAATAAGAATAAGAATAACAATAATAATAACAATAATAATAATAATAATAATAATAACAATAATAATAATAATAATAATATAATAATAATAATAATTGATTAATACTATTCATTAATTGAAACTTTATTGATGACATTTTAAATACTGAAAACAACAGTATAAAACACTTTAAGAATCTATAATGTTAATACTTTTTTCTCTGTCAGGCTCGTCGTCTAAGTTTTGGTCTGAGAAAGTGCTTCACCTTCATTCTGACATGTCAACTGATGCTAACTGTGGTGATGTTCTTGTGTCAATGCCTGCTCCTACCCCCACCCCTGACAGGGTTACATTTGCTATGGTTATCATGTATTACCGTACCCCTGCTAAGTCTTTGTTTGGTTGGATCCAAGTCTTCAAAAGGACTGATGTCCATGATGACTGGGAGAAATGATCGTACATTTGCGGTAAGATAAATATTTATGTAAAAACCATTAGATCTTAGTACATTTTATTTTAATTGTGAAACGCATTTCAACATTTTTATGCTAATTTGCTCTATGTAAATGCAGACTATTATCATTATTATTATTATTATTATTACATTGCAACATAAGCTGAATTGCATAAGTTAAGAGTTTTCTTTACTAGTTTATTCTTGTAATAAGTAATGGTTTTGAACACATTGAATAACAAAATTCAATAAGAGAAGAACACGTACGACATTTATTCTTGGGGTTGAGAAGATTGTCTGCATTAATTATAGTAAGTAGACCAAAGGTTATACTGGAAACAACAACGACAACAAATATTATAATTATGTACTAAATAAACATAAGGATTTACATATTTGGATTGCTCAAGGTACCGCGATAAGAGTGGATGTTGAGGATCTGTTTGTCTTTGGGAACATTACTCCTAGTAATGTATGACCTATAGTGGTCACACTTTGTAATGCATCATGTAATAATGAAGGTAATGTATGACCTATAGTGGTCACACTTTGTAATGCATCATGTAATAATGAAGGTAATGTATGACCTATAGTGGTCACACTTTGTAATGCATCATGTAATAATGAAGGTCAGGATTAAGGCTGCATTGAAGTGATCCATGCAATAACAGTATTTCACAAGAGATCAGAATCTAGAAATGTAAGAACGAGAACTAGATAGGTTGAACATTGTTTTATTCGACTGGATATTTCAGCTACAATCCAGTAGCCATCTAATGAAAACTAACATGATCAGAATCTAAATTCTCCTTTGGAATTCCAATACCCTACAGGAGAATTTAGATTTTTTAATCAGAGATCACTTACGTTGTTCTTGCTGATCAGACCCCTTCAATGTACCCTAATCCTGACTCATCTTTACATGGACTGTGTTTCAATTGAAGGGCTCCCTGCAAGAACAACGTAAGTGATCTCTGATCAAAATCTAAATTCTCCTTGAGATTCTTTGAGTTTCAAAGGAGAATTTGGGTTTTGATCACAAGTCACTTAGTCCGTTCTTGCAGAGACCCCTTCAATTAAGCAAGCAATTGTTTTTGCAGGACATCGCGTATCCATTCTGTATCTACTTCTGCTGTGGTTTCCTACCGACCTGTGTGTTCATCTGTGCCATACTTTTTCCTTTGACCTTGTTGGGCTTTTGTAAAAACAAACATGTGACATGTCACTATCTTCTTGGACACAGGTAAACCAACCAATCAATCAATAAATTTACTTAACGAGGGTAATCCACCAAGGAACTGACAACCCTGTGGTCCTTAACCCATCACACACACATACTATATACATTCTAATAGTAAGGGTATCGAATGGTCAAGGTGAGACTTTGCAAGGCTCTGAGACCAGGCATATTTTTGCGAGCCCGAGACACTTTTTTACTGATTTCCTTTGTTTTCAAAATTCGAGATTCTGAGACAGCTTTTTGCAAAAATAAACAAGACTTTGAGGCCCGCGAAATTTGACCGAAATTTTGCGAGACTCAGACTTTTTGCGGGGACCATTCGACACTCCTAATAGTCTGTATACAGGGGAACAAGCTCTATTCACATATGGTGCCTGGGACTGATTGAACTAGGCATTGAGGTCTAACAGAACTCTACCACCCAGCTTTCCTAGCTGCTGTTCTACTGCTGGTTTAGTATGGTGCCGTATTTAACGTCCATAACCCCTTCAGTCTAAACTGTTCTCCCAGGAGGCAGATGGTGTGCCCTTTTACCCCCTCCCTCCCATCAGTGCTCCGTCTTACCACTCTGCACTGAGCGACACGGATTAGAGGGAAGTCGAAACAAGGATGTTGTGTGCTTGTCACCTGCATGAACCACAAGCTTTTAACTAATGCTGGTTTGCAATCAATCCCTAGAAATCTGAAGTACAAAGACCCCCTTCCCCTTCCCCCCTCTAATCTGCAACCATCCCTCCCCCTTATCTCCACCAATGAGTGATACTTGTTTTGTCTTTAAAGAGATAGCAATCAAACTTGGAATGGTTATGGTGGAAGCAATATCCAAGTATTATCTCTTGCGCAGGACATCAATGCCTTTACTCTTGCCTTATTCTTTGGTGAGTAACACTCATAGAATTAAACTTTAAAGAGAATGTGACAGCACCATGTACCATGAAGGTGATAACATGAGCTTTGACATCTTTACGCATGTGTAATCACCATCATACTTGCATCAAGCCATGGTGTCAGGGGGTGAAAGAGCTCTACAATGCACCACTGATATATTAGTTCTGTTGATGTTAGGGTTCAGGTTTATGTATTAATTAGAAATGTTGTACTCTCTCTTAGTGTTTGTATCTACAAGCTTTGTTCATCATCTTAAAACCTTGTGGAATAGATCGCCATTCACTAACACTCACTGGTTATACTGCGTTATCATTGTGTAAGTTAACAAGCTCTGGTACCACTCTTTGCATTACTACGCGACCACTGGAGACTAAGGTTGCAACTGGTAAGTTTGCAATAGACTTATGTCAGTTATATAGACATCACATATGCTGAATGTGGCTTATTTGATGTCTCAAGTCTAATATTGCAAACTGTTATGACTTTCATTGTGGGTGGTCGCATAGTAATGGTGGTTAAGATGATAACAATTAATAGTGTTACATTAGGGTTATAATGCAGACGTCTTTAAATTCTAAAGGAGAATTAAGATTTTGATCACAAGTCACTAAAGGTGACACAGTGGCGTAACATTGCACTCAATATTGCTGGCATAATTTCAGTCTGCAAATTTGTTGCATGCGATATTGCAGAAGTCATATTGCCAGCATTATTGTGAGCAGTGTTGCACCACATGTGTACCTAACATCACTCCCAAAAATGATCTTCCAGAAGGCATCAGTGCTCCATCCACAGGTATTTATAACTGCTATCATGGAAGTGCGACATTCAAAACAGCTTATCAGGTTTGAAAATAGTCGGCCGTCAATCAAAACAACATGGGTGTGTCCAGACTTTAACCAATCATAGCAACACTAGTTTACTTGATGGCTGTCTAGACTGGAGTTTGTCTGAAAGCATTATAGTTTTCTGGGTCGCACTTCAATGACAATGGTTGTAAAGCTACGCAGAGCAACATGGATTAGAGAGAGTGTATTGACTATGTTTTCTTTCTTCCAGTCTTGGTCTGCAACTTCTCTACTTCGTTATATCTCAGTCCATCTGGGTTTCTAGTTATGGTGCCCGCTACACAATCAGAGACGTTCCATCATTTGTCATCATTCTAGTGTTCATTTGGCCACTTGGGTCTTTATTCATCACAGAGCTACTAAAAAGACGATATATCAAGTAAGAAGTCCAAACACTCTACTTTAGATTGAAATTTTGTTCATGTAAAAATTTGCAGTTCATTCCCAGGGTTGACAAGGCCCTGGCGAACAGCAAATTTTGCTTACCTGAAGGAACACTTCTTGCCCCCAGAGCCATCTACTTCCATTTACGGTGAAATCTGTAATAAGCAGACCCCCTCTATTCAACAGACAATGGACTAGGTCGCAAAATTTGTTGCCCCTACATGTATTTAGTCGGGCTTCCTGTGGAAGGCCCAACTCTAAAAATGTTGTTTCGTCTTTGACCTCCAACGTCAAAGTGGCTCAGACACATCGCAGGCTCAGATATACGAGAACTTGCCGAATGAGATTGCCGAGTGATAACGAAGTGCTTTGTTGTAAATGCGCATGCGAGAGCACATAATCGAAGGCTCAGATATAGGAAAAGTGTCGAGATTGAATGAAGTTCTTGCACGTATTCAATAACCTGGGTCGATGACTAGGAGATTTTTAAATCACTTTAATCACACAACTGACACAAGATTGTAATCTAAACAAAGTCAATGTCTTCTATACTTTGTACCGCTGTTATTTTGTGTTGTAGTAAGCTTTAATAGAAGCCCGCTAGTAGAGCGTCTACATGTAGTTACTGTAACAAATACAGTGAATATGAACAGCAAAAAGAGGCTGTTGTTACTGCATGGACCCCATCAATTATAATATCGTTTTGAGCTCTGTGTTCTTCATTTTTCAGATTATACATAAGATTCCAAAAAAGAGCCAAGTTAAAGTTTGGTACCAAGCTTGGGATGAATTCACCATTCTAAATATCAATCTAATATTGTGTTTTTTTGTGTTTTTTTGTGTTTTTTGTTTTTTTTGTTTTTAACAAAAAAAATTACATTACAAAAATGACAGAACAAATAGTAATAACAGCTTTTTGAATATAGTTTTACATTGTACAGTATATCCATAAAGATAATAATACTAAATAGAAAAACAAACATGCAATAAAATTAAATAGTTACATATTGTTAATATGTAATATAGTTAGTAATTCTCTTTTTATATATAGATTTTCATGGATGTAATATAATTTATTATACAATAGACCAAATGCAATAATGGCGGAATCAGTAAATCTCATTTATTGTGTAGTTAGTGATATGATACAGCCATCGTTTCAAAGAGTATAATAGCAAAAAGAAACATACAAGATTTTAGAGCGATTCTACAAAAATGCAAAAAAGTTCTAGCGATTTGAAATCACAAAGATTTGTATGGGAAATTGAGTTTTGGACTGATTAGCCTCGTTTCCATGCAATTGCTAGAATTCAAATGGTTATAACTTTACGAGGGTTTCATTTAAATTGATGGGCTTTTGATGTATTACTAGACTATGTATGGTCTTTCAAAAAATGATTTTATATTTATTAAATTCGTATTTTATTCTCAGTTTATGCAAATTCTTCCACCATTATTGCATTTGGTCTATACATTGAACCTTTGATAACAACTAGTTTACTAACACAAAACAACACAAATCTAGATTATAGCATTTATAATTATACTAAGCTGACTTTTGATATATGGTATGCTTTGAGACTCGTACAATAGTTTCATAGCGAGGCTCTGGGGAATAATGCTCACTGATTCTTTTGTCCTCTGTAATTTGTTTTCCTTGTACTTATATAAAGATTCTGTTCTCTTTTTTGTACTTCACTACTGATGATGGCATTCGAAGTGCCGAAACATGTATAGTAAAGACTTCTTTACGAACTGTCGTTCATAGTATTCGTATAAAAGAATACATTTAGGGTGCGTTCGATTGACCTTATTCCGCAATAGGAATACTTGGAATAGTAAGGAATGTCCGTTCAATTGAGTCTGTTCCGATTCCGGAATAAGCGGAATATATTCCAAACATTCTGCTCATCATAGCAGAATGCTTGGAATATTCCGGAATAATGTCGTCATCCGTCTGCCCCAGAATCTGGAATTATTCCTATTCCGGAACAAGGTCAATCGAACGCACCCTTAATTATTCCCTGGAGCCTCACACTGAAGCTGCTGTGCCTGACAAGTAGAACATATTATTATATTGAAAGTGGACTGTCATTAGAAATTACATGTAGGTCACTTTCTTTCTGTGATTTCATCATATAGAATTCAATGAAAGGTGAACTATACTAATGGAAATAGGAATATGTCAATAATTACAAGACATTGAGCAATAAAATGTTTTGAAATAATATCGTTTAATAGGGATTTCTTGACAACTTCATTTCATTGAGCATATCATTCTTATGCAATGTAATTTTTGTATTTTAGATTGATGTTCAACTTTTTATAATTATATTTATAGATTTATAGATTTATTTAGCTTTAGGTTAGAGGGCCACAAGTTTATCAGTCTGAGACTGTTTAGTGTCACCCTCATAAAATAAAGTCTTTTGATCACAGCATCAGACTAACATTTCATTGGTAGAGATGAAGAAACATGTTGTGATGCATTTACTGAGTTTGTGTGCCATATGTTGCATATGCTTATGTCGCTAGCCTAGAGTGCTGGCTGCAGTCAAGTCAAGGGAACAAATGCAGACCTCTTGAGCAGCAACATAGACTGCTTTCTTATATGGATTTATAATTATTATTTGTGTTGTAATGTTCTTGATGAGCTTAAGGTGGTTCTTCGTCATTTACCCAGGGTTGTCTGGTGGTATCTACTAACATTGGCGTTACATCAGAACAAAAACCAGCGGCAATCTGTAAATAGTTGACCAGTTTCTTGGCTAAGATCTTTTGTCCTCTCTCTGTCTATGAAATAATAACAATACTAATCTCAGGGTTGTCTCAAGGTTTTGTATCATGCAAAGGTGGCATAGTTGTCTGAACCATCATCAAAAAGCAAGGTATGGCTTCAATCATCTATGCTTGACGTAATTGCTACATAGCATTTATAAATGGCTGTCCACGGGCACAAGCATCTAAGGTATGGAGGTTTCTTGGTGTTGCAGAACACCAGATCACGTTAGACAATGAACACAAAGGACGAGAAGAATGAAGGTGAACCCAAACAATACCCTGCATACAAAGAAACCTAACCAAGAATACAATGCAGACTGCAACACCAAGAAACACCCAAAGGTATGGACAATGGTGAAACACTGCACAATCGCACAATTTCAGTGTGTCTACCTCTGCGATTTGTTGCATGCAATGTAATTGCAGACTGAAGTACAATGTAGGATCACATTGAAGTTGCAAGAGTGGACACACGCTACAATATATTGCCAGCAATGTCATTGTGTACAATCTTGTAAGAGGAATACCGGTAGTACCTGTACTTCTGCACAAAGAAGAGTTGAATCGTAAGTACTTGCAAGACTGGTGACATCCTGGACGTTTATTGCATGGATTGACTCATTCCTCACTAAAACATAAACATTCTTTTAATGCTCGCTTGACAATACAAATTTCATGTTCTCGATATTACCATTTGTTGCAACAAAACAGCAATGTCCCAAAAAGTACTCTATGTCTACATATGGAAGGGAAGACTTGATCACCTCGAAACTGTTAAAATACAAAGAAAATGGTGGAGATAAAGGTCACTACACATGAGAAGCCAAAATTTCCAAAGTTTCCCCAAAATCCCCCAAAACCAATGGTCATTTCCCTACGACAAATCACTTTTGTAAATAACAGTTGTCGTTGGCAGAATTCTGTCCCCGTGATGTGACCCATCACCTCAAGATTGCTTTGAATGTCGTGGGAGCAAATGTGTACATCCTCTTGTGTACATTATGTGCAAAATGTTTCCAGTATTGATATGTTATATGTCCCTTTGCGTGTAGCAACATGTATATCTAGTATATGCCAGACTCTTCTAATCAACCAACAATATACATTTCTTATCACCAGCTGCAAAAGTTGAAATTGACAGCTCGGGTCAAAGAGAATAAACTTGTTACGATAGCAACCTTGGGCTCCCTGTGTCTACTCTATCATAGATAGGTTTGAATAGAATAGCTACGATAGCAACCTTGGGCTCCCTGTGTCTACTCTATCATAGATAGGTTTGAATAGAATAGTTACGATACCAACCTTGGGCTCCCTGTGTCTACTCTATCATAGATAGGTTTGAATAGAATAGTTACGATACCAACCTTGGGCTCCCTGTGTCTACTCTATCATAGATAGGTTTGAATAAAATCGTTACCATAGCAATCGTTACCAATCTAGCAATAGATACATGTATATATATTTTTTAGCTTTTAGTATTTGTAACTATAGATATGTTACTATTTTATCTAGGAATAAAGACTTTATTATTATTATTATATTATTATTATTATAGCAACCTTGGACTTCCTGTGTCTACCTACCTTGTTTTATTACCAACATCAATAAAGAAAACAATGAAATCAATTCTTGGCCGCGTGTCGTCAGTGTCTGGTGGAAGAGGCAAAGAAGTAGCGATTCGTCTATTCATATAAAGGTAAATGTTAATATTCATGGCCATTTTGGAGGCAAAACGTCAACAAATTTGATTGTATCTTACATTTGAACTCTGAAATCTGTGTTATACTCGTTTATAAGAGTATTGGCTGTTCTGTGTTTTCCAATGCCTTTTACACCGACAAACTAAAGATTGGCAAAAAAAGAAAATGTTCCAAAACAGTTCGTCAGAATTCGGTGAAGTTTGTGTTTTCGTATTATTTACATCAAACACTTTAAAATCGATTGTCGATATTTCCGAGACTTTATGATAAAGACAGAGTAAAGAAATAACTTTAACCTACCAATGCAGTAGCTTGATCTCTTGTCGGTAGTTTACTAAACCTACTCAACACTTGTGTGTCCGCCATTTTGGTTTTCCCGCCTTCCATGGTATCACCCGCTGACCATAACACAGGGATCCCAAAGTAAACAAACTTGGGCAAACTTCACAAAACTCAAAATCACATTTCTATTACATTTTTTAATACATGGATGATTATTTGTGCTTTTGGCTTTACAAACGTGCATTACATTATACAAGTCTTTTGATAATCTCGAAATATCCTAATCCTATTACATGGCTATCACGTGTAATTTTTTAATTTTTTTGTATTAGCGTGATATATGGAGGTGTGAGTCCATCACTTGGGCGTTAATAAATGCAAAGATATGTCGTGTTTATAGTCACGATAAAAGAGCTCTAACCCCTCCCCAACCTTGTATTCCAGCTGATCCAGCTTCTTCACATTCCACTTTTCCTTCGCCAAGCCCTCCATCACTTCGTCACTAACAACTGGTGGATAAAACTCAGTCTTACAGTCTCCAACGTCGAAGCGAGTGTTCTCTTGTGCAAGACATCCCGTCGTGGACACCAACTCCCGCAAAACATCTACATAAGCCTGTGCGTTCTGACCGATTGGTTCGCCCACTGTCGTTCTGAGTGCGGCACGATCCCAGATCACGTCAAAGGAGCCCTTTAAAGAGGGTACAAGGCTAGGGAACTTGAAAAAGTCGCATTGGTAAAGAGTTATGTCTTTAGTTTTCCCTTTGAAGATTTGGAACTCTTCGGTGAGGGCTTGCGTGTCAAATTCGATGTTGTTGATTTCGAAAAAAGCTTGACATCCACTCGCATCGTACTCGATGCCACAGACAGAGTCACCACGATCAGCAAACCATAGCAGGTCTACAGATATACCACATAACGGAACGAGCACTTTTAAATGTGATCGGCCGCCAGTGATTTCACGCTCGTGTTTGATCAACAATGGATGAATTTGTTTGACGTGCCATGCCAAGTCTGGATTCTTCCAATCGACCTCCCATATCTCAGAGTCGTCTTCGTGATGCACATGATGTGCTGACTCGAGGCTATGGTCGGCTTTTGCGTCAGCCATTATACTTTGTATATAATGGGATAAAATAGCAGGGTACTTTTTAAATAGATTCGTGAAAGAAGGGCGTCAGGGGGATCGGGATACAAGTTTCACCACAGGTAACCCAAACTAAAACTGCGGGATTAAATTTTGAACAAATATAACCTGGATGAGTTGACCTTCGTGATTTTATCGAGCCTTTGATTCTCATTCTGGATTTTTTTAAGTTAAAGGGGGAAAACAGAGCTTTTCTTTTTTCACCCTTTCTTTCCATTCTTCTTTTCTTTTTCTTTCTTTCTTTCTTTCTTTCTTTCTTTCTTTCTTTCTTTCTTTCTTTCTTTCTTTCTTTCTTTCTTTCTTTCTTTCTTTTTCTTTCTTTCTTTCTTTCTTTCTTTCTTTCTTTTTCTTTCTTTCTTTCTTTCTTTCTTTTTCTTTCCTATTTTTTCTTTCTGCCTCTTTTATCGATGTCAACCAATCTCCTGCCACCTAAACACTCTGTCTTTAGTTCTAAGGCGGATTCATTAAACAACAAGACGCTCAATGAGCGTACACTCGGGCTTATGACAAGGACAATGTCAGTTGCGTGAGGAGAGACCTGACAATGACTGACAGTTGCGTGACGAGGGAGACTATGTATATACATGTATGTGTCGAGTTCATTTGATTTGCCTTTGACTTTGAGTTCATTTGATTACCTTTTGACTTTGAGTTCAATTGATTTGATTTTGATGAGTTCGTGTAAAGGCCCGCTCTCTAGCTTCAGATCCCGAAACGTCGAGTTTGGAATCGAGTTCGAGTTCGGGTTCGAGTTACGGTTCGAACGTCGAACGTCGAATAAAACAAGGACATCTTCTTCAATACAATATCATTTCTCTGACGTCATGACAATCAGTGACAGTTGAGTGACGAGGGAGACTATGTGTCGGGTGAGTACGTACATGATACGTCTGGAGGTTGCATAGGTCAGATGGTTCTGATAACGCCCTCACGTTTGTTTTTGCTAAATATATTTTAAGCGAGCTTCTAGTCCTTCTACCACTTCTAGTCATTGAACGATGAACTAGAATCCTGACCTTTTAATAGCTTGCTTTCAAAACTAAGATTCAAATGTACTTGAGTCCTGTGTGTCGTTTGTTTTTTCTTATCTGCTGAGTAATCTTGAAACTCGATACGATTAAATACGTCGCATACTTTCTTCATTCTTTGACCAAACAAAACGACTAATACTACTAACAAAAACCCATTTTATAACTCGGGCTTCCTTCGGAAGGGCCCGAGTAACAAATAACATTATGAGTCAAGTCAGTTAAATGATATATGTTTTTGTATTCCATGTTATTATAAAATATATAGCTACAACATCGGAACTTGAGCAAACTGAATGATTAACATCATATTCTCATGAAAGTAAAACCTAACAAACCACTCTCTGGTTCTTGTCAACACAAAATCTGATAAACTTTTCCTCAACGGCAAGACATATAGGGAAGTGTGGAGTGTAATGGATATTTTTACAAGGTGTATTTTAGTGATTTCAAAAAGTAGCAACTTGCACAGACTTTGCCTGACATAAATGTTCTAAAGTAAGATCCAAAGATGTTTGCTTTTTCACAGTTGCTAAAAATGAGCCAGCTAAAATTGAAATTTCTATTCGCTGCCATGACTTGCCAAATATTAACCCATACTATCTTGACCTTATTTTTGCAGACTCATTTTTATCTCGATACTTATATCCACAATACTAGTTCATTACAGTTACCACGCTTTGCTTGACTATGCCACCACCCGAGATGAAAGTTGCGACTGGTAAGTTTGCAATAGACATCTGTCACTCATAAATATCAAACATGCCGAATGCATGATGTCTCGAGTCTAATAAATTGCAAACTGTAAGACGCGACTTGGGTGGTAGTGTAGTAACACAAATAGAGGTAGGTCACTGTGTGTACTAGTAAATTACTGTATTTTCTCGTTGCTCGTTCGTTTCTCTGGAGGCAATTTACTTTCAATAAATTCTTTTGGTGTTAAACTGTTTTTCTAGAACGGCTGCCATTTCCCTAGTATTGTATCTTTTATAGCATTGACATATTGGGCAGGTACCCAATACACCCAGTATCGCGATGCTTCTGTCGGACCAAGCTGTATGGCCTACAAACACAAGAACGTACATCATATACATGTATTATTTAAGTACTAACATAACATACATAAATATAACACACACAGTCTCTGATTGGCTGGTTACCATGTTTTTAAAAAACGTAAAATAAGATTATTTAAATGTAGGGATGGTGAACTCAGGTCCTGAGAAATACCGAGAGTCACAAAATTGACCCAGATTTCAAATATAATAATAATAATAACACATCGTCATCATCATCACAAACACATCACAAACACATCATCATCATCACAAACATCGTCATCATCATCACATCATCACCCTGAATGTGTCTGGGAGTCTCGAATTCTGAAGTGATGACATTGGAGATCATTTTACAAGTCAAAGTCCCAGGCTGGAATTTTAAAATGTCAGTTTATATACAAGAGTTGTAGAGCAAGAGAGAAGCAAGACTAGGAACAAAAGGGTTTCCCTTGCTTCTCAAGTGCTCTATTAATCCCCCAGAGTGTGAACAGTGTCAACTACATGTACACTGAACCAAGTATACTATATAGTTTCATTGGTGAATGAACAACTGTGTACAAATAGCTAGGATACAAGTATGCTTACTAAGATGTGATATTCTTCATGACCCTCGATGGCTTCTGATACTACATTCTTTATTGAACCCATTGGTATTTTTTCAGTTCGTTCTGAAAGAAACATCAAGACATTAATTAATATGATCACTACCATCATTACTAGACTGTATTCACCTATTTCAATAAACGTTGTCGAGGACATCAGTCCATAGGCAATAGGTAAAAAAAATTACACCATTCTGACCGAACTGCAGTATGGTAACAGTTGAATAGCTAAAAAGGTATGAAAGCCTGTATGATATTGTGTCTATTTCCATTTCAACAGGCCAAGATAAATTTTGAATTGAATTTTATGAAATATTTCTGGCATACATGCCATTCAAGCTGTTACCACAATGCAGTTCGGTCTTGGAACGATGTATAACCTATTGCCTATGGACTGATGTTCTCTACAGCCTTTTTTGAAATAGGTATATATGATCTGCAGTAACATTGTCCAGGCCATCATGAACAGCATCATTTTCATAAGCATCAAGCTTACATCATCAACTCCATCACTAGTATTTTCTCCATGACCATCATGTCATCAACACCATTAGTTTACCATCAAACACATCACCATCAAACACATTGTTATCATCACAAACACATCATCATCATCATCACAAACACATCATCATCATCACAAACACATCATCATCACCATCAAACACATTGTCATCATCACAAACACATCGTCATCATCATCACAAACACATCGTCATCATCATCACAAACACATCATCATCAACACAAACACATCATCATCATCACCATCAAACACATCATTAGCGCTACTCATCATCACCATCATTAGCATCTTCACCATCTTCACCACTGATTATTAACATTAACTTTTAGAATGACATAAAATTGACTCAAAATTGATATTTTATAAAATCAGGGAGGTCCCTGATAAAATTATTAAAATGAATAAACTTTTATTTTTTTTAACTGAGAAATATTACCTTTTGTACCAAGCCACAGTTGATCCAGTTCTAATTTAAATGTTAATCTTACTTTGCTACCATATTTATTATACATGCCAGATAGAGGAACATTAGGTAAACTTTCCTGAAAAACAAGATACAAACATACACATAAATAAATATAGTTTTTAAACCAAAAAATGCCTCTGGTAACAGGAAGTGCTACAAATGGCCTCCTTTATGATGAAGTTAGAAAGGATAGTTTCTTTATCACTGATGGAATTTTGAGTGCAATCCTTCATCCCATGAGATGGCTGCTAGTGCCTACACTACCCACCCTACCCCTCTGCAAATCACCTGGGGTATGGGGTAGATAATGGCTTTTATAGAGGTGTTTTTGTATGAGTGGGAAACTTACGGTACTATAGATAGATAGAGTCTTTATTTATGTGATGTGCTGTGCCATATTGAAAGAGTTTGATTGGATGAGATGACAGAATCTGCATGCTTTTTGATTGGTTTAAAAAGAAAACCATTTGAGTGTCACAGTACCATAAGTTTCCCACTCACACAAAAAACAACACTATTATTGCACCCATAGGTCCCCTGCAAGAACAGTGTAAGTGACTTGTGATCAAAACCCAAATTCTCTTTAGAAATTCAAAGAACCCCAAGGAGAATTTAGATTTTGATCAGAGATCACTTGCACGGTTCTCCTCAATTTATTAACAAAACCCATATCAATCGTTACTTGACATACTTTTCTATTTTTTATTCCAGGAATTACGTCATCTGGTTTTCCTTTATCCAGTACTTTTTTGTGCATCTAAATAAATGATAAAAAGATCCTAATAATGAAATACTGTAAACTTTTGTACAACTACATAGATAACAACATTTGGGAATTTTTAAAGCTGTCTATGATCATGAGTGGAACCCAGGGGGGTACTCCAGGGGTACTCGTGAATCCTTTGCACCGTATGTTTTGACCAGAGTACCCCCCTGAGGTGTGGACATGAATTAACATTACACAGATCCAAATACCTTTTGCTTGCAAATTGGTTCCTTTGTCGATGCTGTAGGAATCATAATTAATTAATTAACAGTTGTCGTAGCTACTCAATCACTGCATTACTTCACAATCACTACTACCTGTGGCTCCTTTCTGTTCTTTTAACTGACTAGGTGCTGGTGGCGTAACCTTTAAGACGTCATTAATAGTTGACCCAACAACCATCATCTTACAGCCAGTGGTAATGTTTACTTCGCGTAATACTTTAGAGCCGTCCTTTAATAGACCTGATGAAGAAATTAAACCACAACGGTGGATTATTACAAAAACACTTGCAAAAACACTTGAAGCTTTCTCAAGAAAACAGATACACGAAAATCCCAATGTAATGCACTGGTGGATGTTGTACTTCCTGGTTGAAGTACCATGATTGTCATTGTGCCCTGAGGGGTACTCCCATATATATAAGTGATGCATGTATGGGAATGTGCTGCCTGAAACAGCACAAATGTGTTAATTATTTCCACTGAAACATGGTGGCAAATACACCTGTATATGGTATGAAAACGAAGTGAAACTACAGTTCTTACAGTGCATGTCGTTTCAAAATTAAATCAGGCATGAAAATAGACTTTTTACACTGCAACACGGTACGAAAAGCCATATTTTTGCAACTACATGTAGGTCCAGGCGGCATACCCCCACCCTAGATTATGGTGAGTACTCCCCCCTCTCTCCCTCCCTCCCTCCTCTCCAAGCACTATGCACATTTACACTCCAATTCAACATATATTTTTTTTTTATAATTTGCTTAGCTAAAAGGAAAATGTATTTCTAATATTCACCTTTGTACATTAGCTTTTGCATTGACACAGGTAGACCTAAAAAAGAATACAAAGGCTTAGCTATTACTGTAACCTAAAATTAAAACAGTTCATGTAGAGTGCAGTACGCCATATATCCGTGAAACAATTACTAACTACTGAATTAGTGCGTAATAGTTTTTAGTTATCAACTATTTATTTATCGGCATGAACCACACAACACATTACAAGGAATGTTGGTTTTATTGTTATCATTAAACATTATTGATATACAATAGTCACACACTGTTCTGCTCCAGTGATACCACTAGTTTGTACAAAATAGTGCAATTAGACAATACATATTTAGTTTTGTTTCACGGATATATGGCGTGCACTCTATTAGAGTTTATTTTGATAAAAATATTTAATCAACACTTAGGTTGGATGGAGGTAATTGAAGGGCTCCCTGCAAGAACAACGTAAGTGATCTCTGATCAGAATCTAAATTCTCCTTGAGATTCTTTGAATTTCAAAGGAGAATTTGGGTTTTGATCACAAGTCACTTACTCCATTCTTGCAGGGACCCCTTCAATTATTAACTTAGAGGGGACCCCTGGGTAGAGGGTACTAACATCAGTTGAAATAAAAATATATATAAATCATCGTGTCCTCTCACATATAAAAAATCAACATAAGCTTACATGTAAGCTTAAATAATAAGAATAAGCTTAATTCATATAAAAATTGCATATATATGCATTACATTAAGACATAAGCTTAATAATTACAGATTTTCAACAACAAAACCCAGAGATCTGGCAATGTATTCGTGTTGTTATAATGCTACGATGGACTATGTCTACTTATACCTGTCAGTGTTTGTATGTGTTCCTTGAGTTGATCGACCGTCTGGTTGACATCAAACTCTACGTCATAACTCTTTTTATTCCACACGATTCTAAAATTCACTAATTCCGGTGGAGTTTTCTCAGCATCATCCTCTTCAGCAGAGTCTTTCTCCTTCTCCTCTACACTGAGTTGTTCTTTGGTGCTAACGGACGGGTTGTCCTCGCTACAGACATCGTTATTCGCAGCGATGTTTGCTATCTCTTCTGCCACATTCAGATTTAGTAGTTCTTGCTCGTCGTTTGTTCTCTGTTCGTCGTTGTCTAAGGAAGAACCCACTGGCAAATGAAGAGTCATGAAAAAGTTACTGAATATTTTGGAAACGATCCTCGCAAATTTGAAGTGGAGACAATCAGAAATCATAGTAAAACGAAAAGCGATTATTCAATCTCTTTTACCTGTCTCTTCCGCCATTTTGGAAATTGTTGGCCCTTCACCACAGGAAGCCCAGGCGAAGGGTCGGCGACAAGGAAAGGTCAAAATATGACAAGGTTTCTGCTTTCTGAAAAATAATTACGCGTTCTGTAAAAAGGACACATTTAGTTTTTTCCAAAACTGTATCTTTCAACGAGAACTTTAGCTTACTAAAATATTCCACTTTTTACTCGAAATGGTCGGATTGGGCTTCCTGTGTTGTGCGAACCGAATCCAAGATGGCGGACGATGTACCTGAAGATGCTCCCGAACGTAAGAATGTATTTTTCTTATCTTGAGACTTGATAATAGGCTTAAAGGTTTTTCTTCAGTCATGTGAATTGTATTTTAACATAATAGTAATAATAGAAATGGTTAACATCCAAGTTTCGCACCAAAATGGCTGGGGTTTTTTTTCAGATTGTCCAGGAACAGGTAGTGAAGATGCAGGGAATGTTTCAGCATGTCAGGGTTGTCCAAACCAATCCACTTGTGCGTCCAGTAAACCTGCAGGCCCAGATCCAGGTATGAAGTACACAGCTATAGTTAACCTGTGCCAACTAGACGTTTGAAATTGTTTATTTTTTCTATAATATTCTGTAAGTCTTCTTATAAGCTTAAGCTTATATAAATAAAACTATTGTTATTGTTATAGAAAAGAAAATTATATAAAAGACTAGGATTGCATGTTTCAAATATTTAGCAGCATTTGACATCGATGACTGATGGTTGTGATAATTATGATGGTGGTAGTAGTAGTAGTAGTAGTGGTAGTATGGCGGTGGCAGTGGCGGTGGTAGTAGTGGTAGTAGTGGTGGTGGTGGTGGTAGTGGTGGTAGTAGTAGTAGTAGTGGTAGTAGTAGTAGTAGTAGTGGCAGCATCAGTGGTAGTAGTAGTAGTAGTAGTAGTAGTAGTAATGATGATGGTTATGATGGCCAGTTACATGTACCAGCTAGTTCCAACATATCTTTGTGGTTGTAGTATTTCAGCCCGTATGTCACATATTAACCCAAGTAAGACCCTAGCTCACCATAGAGTGCCAGTAGCTCAGTGGATAGAGCTTAGAGCATCCGACTAGCAAACGGAGGGTCATGGGTTCAAATCCCATCTGGGGCTCAGATTTTTTCTGAGTTCCAAAAATCACGTATGTTTTTACCAGATCTTGCAAAAATCAAAGAAAGATTGTCATCTGTAAAACACAAGATTATTGTGCTGTCTGGAAAAGGTGGTGTTGGCAAGAGTACTTTTACAGCACATTTAGCTCATGGACTTGCAGCTGATGAGAACAGACAAGTACGCTTGCATATTATGATAACACTAAATATCTAGCTACAGTGTACATAGTCTATATGGTGTTAGATCCTGGGGTACTTTCGAAATCTTGCATAGGTGCATGCCGCTGAGCCCTTGAAATCCTGATCATGTCCCAGACTGGGAAATGTCTAAAATTAATATCTTCAAGCATAATTTTCTTTTTATTATATAGACCAAAAAAACACACAAATTAAAAGTTAATTTTATTTAGCAAAAAGCCATCAATATTCCTCACTAGTGATGGATATCGAAAATATACCACTCGGGTCCTGGATGTAGTTTCGTATGAATTTTATGAGTGAGATATTTTCCAGTAAAACACTTGTCTATATAATAAAAAGGAGTATCCCCCACTCACCCATCTTTTTATTAGTCATTATTTATTTTGTTAGTACTTTTAAAAGGGTGAAATTCTGTTGAATTATTTTCTTTCATTTGAAACATTATTCTAAGTCTGAGAACAGTCCCTCCTTTTCCCTCCAGACTCAGTGATCGGTTTCTCTCTCGTTCGACTGAGTCTGGAGTGAAAAGAGGGACTGTTCACAGACTACATTATTCTGTGCAGGTGGCAGTTCTTGATATTGATATTTGTGGCCCTTCAATTCCAATGGCAATGGGTCTTCAAGGAGAACAGGTGGGGTACTCATACACGTGTTAAATGGTGGATTTCTCGATGATCCTCACATTAATTCAATAAGATTTCTTATTTCTATTTGTAATATCTAATTTAGGTTCATCAGAGTGGCTCAGGATGGTCACCAGTGGTAAGTGTTTGATTAGTTCATTTCATTTAATCCTCACCCCTCTCCCTTTTAAATTCCCTTCCTAGCTCCCTATGCTCCCCCTGCACTCCCCCCCCCCCCCTACCCCCTTCCCCTCTCAGGCTATACTAGGAACTAACAGGGAGTGTCTCTAATGTAGGTGGAGAGGTGGATTAAAATTTGTTGATAAGTAACGTGGGCATGCTCGCAGTAGCTAGAGAAAATGCCCCAGAAAATGCCCCACATATACAGTATGTACACCCCCAACTGTGTCCATTAATAGAGCTGTTTATAACTATATAAGCGGATACCATAAAAAATAGGGTGGATGTCCGCTTATGGTTTATTCACAGTATTTCTACATGGTAGCTCTACATCTGTAGCTCTAAAACATTTTTGTTGATTTATGCAAATTAATTCCATTGCCGAAAGTCTTGTTATATGGTGTGTCCACTTACGAGAGAGCGTAGAGAAAAATCCAATTTTCATTTTCAAAAGTGTCCACGTCCGCTTACGAGAGAGTGTCCGCTTACGGGAATGTGTAAATACAGAGTTTGACTGGAAGGTCGGGGATTTAGGTGTCCGTAAGTGCTTGACAAGCCAGTGACTGATGCTGTAATATGGATTTCTAGGACCTACAAGCTCTACATCTAAAATGCTGTCTTGTTATATCTTCAGTATGTAGAGGATAACTTGGCTGTCATGTCAGTAGGATTCTTGCTTGACAAGCCATCTGATGCTGTGATATGGAGAGGACCAAAGAAAAATGGTGGGTGAACTCTAGTATCAATGATGCTTGCAATGGTGGTGATAGTGGTGGTACAATAATCAGTATTTGATGATGATGATGATTAAAAGTGATTGTCCGTTCCTTTTCTGATCAATTTTTTTACTTTACATTTGTTCTCGCCCCACGAACTCGCCTGCACTCGCTTAATTTATACCCAGTTACTAATTTCTAATGGGCCCCTTGGGACCCATACTTGACAATGATGATGAAAATGATGGACATGATGCTGTTAATTTTGATGAATAATGGTGATGGTGGTGGTACATACACATGTAATTAGTATTTGATGATGATGATGATGATGAAAGTGATGATGATGAAAATGATGACAATAATGTTCATTGATAATGATGGACATGCTGCTGATTATTTTGATGAAGACAAGGTATGTCATTTTTAATGAGTATAGCAATAAATAATAGTGTTGACGGTAATGGTGAAGATGATGTTGATGATGAGAATGATGGAAGATAGTGCAGTGACAACCATTGACAAAATGCTTTTATCCAAAGGTCTAATTAAACAGTTTCTAAAAGATGTTGACTGGGGTGACGTGGATTACCTTGTCATCGACACACCCCCTGGTACTTCTGACGAGCACCTGTCAATCATTCAATACCTACAGCATACTAATATAGATGGAGCTGTAATTGTTACCACTCCTCAGGTACACACTAAAGGTTTAAAAAGTTTCAGTGACTATCAGCTCTTAAGAACTTACTCTAATCCTATTGTTAAACTCCAACAGGAGGTCTCGTTACTCGATGTGCGTAAACAAATTAGCTTCTGCAAGAAGGTCAAACTGCCTATCATTGGAGTTATAGAGAATATGAGTGGATTTGTATGTCCAAAGTGCAAGGTAAGGTTACAGCTTTTAACAGGGTCTTTTGACCGTATAAACAGGGACATAGGAGACAGGGGTTACCTCCTCCACTTTTGAGCCAAGAATATTTTTTGCATGACATTGGCAGTGATAAAATAAACCATGCATTTAACAACACTACAGTTTGACCCACCATTCTCTACAACTCAATTGTCATTTTAGACACCACCCCCCACCCAACTTTCCCCCCATCCCCGTCACCAAAAATTACGTTCCTATGTCTCTGATAAGTAGTTGCAGCTTAGATAAGATAGTACAGTACTTACTTTTCCTCGTATAAATGGCCCTGGTAAATCTCATTTAACAAAGGCCTCTTTGTTTATACTTTGTACAGAAAGAATCAGATATCTTTCCAGCGACCACTGGGGGAGCAAAAAAGATGTCTGAAGACATGAAAGTCCCTTTCCTTGGAAGAATCCCCCTGGATCCTAGAATAGGTATGGAGTTATTTTCAGTTAGTTAGTTACTCTATTCATGGTGACTAAGTGATTTAACACGTTAGAGAGAGTAACTAAGCAACTTAGTTCATAGTATGGAAGGTTCTCTAAACAAAATACAAGCCAGCAAGATAAGAACAATAATTTATTGAAAGCTTTGCGGTGTAGGATTACATCACAGGCGCAGCCCGGCAACCATTTCTTCTGAGGCTCGTCTTTTTTGTTGGGCTCCCTGTGCGTAGAAACGTATTCTGTTGGGCTCCCTGTGCGCGTCCCGTAAGACGCGCCCGCAAAAATGCCGTTTTCGTATTTAGTGGGAAGCCTACGGTACCTTGACACTCAAATGGCTTCCTTTCTGAACCAATCAAAAAACGTGCAGATGCATCTCATCCAATCAAACTCTTTCAATACGACAAGGCGCGGTGCGGTGACGGTGCGATAACTTTCCCACTCATACGAAAACGACAAATACTGCATTTGAGCGGGCGATGTGACGGGACGCGCACAGGGAGCCCAAAATAAAACGCGCGCTCTACCACAGGAAACCCATAAAAAAGACGCGCGCATACAAATATCGTTTTATTTATTATAGTTGCCTCAGAATAAAATGTTGGGCTGCCTGTGCGCTGTATCCCCAAACCAAATAAATTTTCCTCCGAAAAAGTAACAATTCGATATGAAGATTAGTTTTCAGACACTAAAGACAAAATCCCACCTAAATGTGAACTAAGAGTACTTACAGTACTCAATGTAGTAATGTGATGATGTAGTGATGTGAAGATGATGATGATGAAAAACTAATAACAGTATAAAGGCCCCTGTAAACGGTTACCCTCGTATGGGTGTCGGCTAACTATCCGCTAGGGATTTATATAATAAAACTTTTAATAGTAGTTGAAGCACAGTTTCATCGTAGTGTCCGCAGTAAGAAGCCTTAGTCAAACGGACTTGCAAATCAACGCAAGTTATCGCAAGTCAATGCTGTCTAAGGCAGCAACTTTGAGGGAAATTGAAAGAACTTCATTCAAAGCGCGTGGTCAAATATATTGCTGGTTTGCACGTGACGTCATGGCGGCCATGTTGGATCCCGATAACATTTCTCATTAGCTTCTCTTGTCTGTACCACCAACATGGCCACTGCGTCTTTGTACTTTAAATCTCCAGGGATCGATTACAAACCAGCAATACCGTAGTTTCGAGGCGTCCACTCGCGACTCCATTCGGTCAAGACTCAAAGAATACAAATATGCCTTTTTTTTTTTTTTTTTTTTTTTTTTTTACAAATATGACATAATGACATTACAGTAACGTGTTCTATTTCTACATTAGGTAAATCTTGCGACGAAGGAAAATCGTTTCTAAGTGAAATACCGGATTCTCCAGCTGCCAAGGCCTACTCTAATATCATACAGCGTAAGTCTGACAGACTGTCTGTCTGTCTCAGTTGGTTTCGTTTTCTGCTTCCGTTGAACAGTGTTGAAACCATTTCAGCTCGTAGCCGCAAATACATGCATTTACAAGTGCAAATCTGAGACCTGAGAGCATGGAGAATGGCGGGTTGGACAAGAGAGAAAATGATGACTTGTTTATCATCAGTAAAGCTAACTGCTCCTTTCTCGTTCTAGTTGTGGTAGAATATTGCACGTAGAGTTGGTCAGTATCGTGATTAGAATGAATTACTGTGTCCATCCATCCACCGACACTGGTAAATGGTCAGTGATATATATATCTATGTAACTGCTGTTGGTATCCGGGTACTTATTTGCAACACGTGTTTGGAATGAAGCCACACCCTGCTCTGCATTCGACTGAGACCACGTGGATCTAGAATAGATAAATGTACAATCGCGTGATATTTGCTGAACTACGGTTAGAACTGACGAAGCCACGTCGTGAAGATGATGATGATGATGATGATGCAGCTTAGTTAGTGGATATCATTGGAAGAGATTCTAGAGAATATTATGGGAAACATACATACGCGCACGGTGAATTACTGTCAGCCAAGACAAGGAACAGAACAATCCGTCCCGTTTCAGTTCAGAAGGTGGACAACACTATCCGTTGGATAAATCCTTATCTAGTAGATAACAGCATCAACTTATCCACTTGATAAAGATTTATCCAACAGATAACGATATCCAGGTTTACAATAACCGAAGCCAGGAGTTTTTCTTCAGCTTCCTATGAAAAAATGTAAACAAATTTGCTCCCAGTCTTCTTGCTGTCGTTCTTACCACAGGGAACCCAAGGTGAAAGTGAGAAGGTGTCTCCATGGTAACGTCGACTAGTGTTTCTAGCTATCAAATCTAACTTTACTTCGCAATTAGTTAATGCCCAAAGACGCAAATTTGCAATGATTTTCGAAAAATTATAATTAAAAAATATTACATAGCATTACAAACGAATTTTATCATTTGTGAAGAGAGAACCAATCTTTTTTCTTTGTAAAAGATGTCGAAACCACTGATTTTTCCTGTTTCATTTGTTGTAAAATAGAACGAGATCAACAGCCAATATTCTCATTTCCCGAACTGTTTGACATACCTAGTCTCCCTCGATCTCGAAAAGTAAAGGGATGCCCGAAGGGGTGTTGTGTGCGTAGAGTGCAATTTAGAAAAACGTGAAAACTAAATAACTAATTAGTACTAAATAGCACTAATGAAACAATAGAGAAAACAATAGAGATAACACTATTTAGTACTATATATTAGTACTATTTCACGCTTTTCTAAATTGCACTCTAGGAGGCTACAATATTAGCTAAGAACCAAAGAATACTGAAAGTAGAATATGTTACATGCAGCGTGGGAGTGGATCAACTGCGGCAAGAATTTTAGATCGTTTTTACTACGCTTCACTTGAGTAAGAAACAAAGCACTTTTCTTACGAACCTCTTCTTTTTTTTCTTTTTTTTTTAAACTGCTGTTGCTAGGGACAACAAGGGACAACGCAGATATTTGGTTGTTTATTTTAATCGTCTTTAATTTACCGTTTATTGTTTAAATGAGCGACCCCATGAGCGTTAATTGAGCCCATTTTCATTATATAAATCAGGTGATGTCAGAGTAAGCGGAGGTTTCTGCAATAAAACAAAAGTCACCAGATTTTCATTTATATTGAGATTTGAAAAACATAAAAATCACGAACCATAATGAACCATTCATAAATACAGTCGACCGTTGCTCCTAACAACAGCATACACTATTTTTTCCAGACGGCAGAGGGCTTGCGGTAGTATTGTAACGTAGTCGACAATACCTGTGAGTTGGTTTGTCGGTAACTACCCTGCTAGGACCCCTGCTAGCAGAGTTTCCTCTTTTTGGTCGATGTATTTGCATTTTTAGCAAAAGTCAATACAGCAACTGAACTGAGAAAAATGCAAAAACATCGATCAAAAACTCTGTTAGCAGGGTCGTCGGTAACTGAATCGGCCTCGACTCATATCCAAGAAATTCTAGTCATCGACTGATTTACGTTGTTGACATTTGTTTTGTTTTCGCCGAATCTTTTAGTTTCATTTCTGATACTTTGTGTTCCTTTGTGTCATTAGATGATATTATTCTCGTACAGACAATTTAGACTGTAATAGTTGGTTTTGAATTCGTCTATTTGTCATTACTGATTAGTTGATCTTCCTCTTCTTCCGTTTACAAGCCACAAATCTGAAATAAGATGAAAATACGAGAATATTATCTCAGTAATGCTTGTGACCGAATATACGCGATGCATGACCCACTCCAGAGAGAGATAATGCACCACAAGGAAGAGCCCTCTCATCATGAGCATCGTTTGATTTTTTTAAGTTAACTTATCCTACATATGAAAATAATAATAACTACTGTACTGAGGGGGACGTTGGGGGGTAGCTGATACCGCAATACCGTCTCAAAAAAATAAAAATACCGTAATACCGCATCTAAAATTGAAATTTGAAACAACAGTAGTAATAATGTAGTTCGTAAGGTTTCATCAAGCGTAAAAAGACTCAGAAAAATACCGAGCCCAAATTACCATATAACAGTAGTAATGTTTTGGAAACCACCGGAATACCGAAATACGCTAAAGAAATTTTAATTTCACCGAACACCGTAGCCCCAAATCGCCAATTACCGCATCACCGCAGACCAGGACGATACCGCAATACCGCATCTCGAAATAAAAAAATACCGTAATATCGCACAAAAAATCGACGGATACCGCAATACCGCGAGCCCCCATGTAGAGGTGTCTAGAGTGCTTTCACTTGACCCGCCGTGAAATAAATGCTAGAGTAATAGTAGTAATGGCTAGAATAAATGCATAATCTGCCAGATTAGAATCTATTAGCGTCTTATCTTATAAAACAAAGTTTAGATTACCGATCTAAATCTATTGTTTATTCTGTTACATTACTAGCTTCAGAAACAGGTGTAACCACAGGGAGCCCAAGCATAAATTCAGTATAAAAAAAAAATTGGAAATAAGGTATTTTTTCCCCTATACACCTTTGTTGTGTGTTAACTTAACCTGCCTGGGTGATTTTTTTTTCGAATTTTTTTTTTCTCGGACCAGTAAAGAAAATCTTTACTGGTCCGAGAAATAAAAAATTCGGGAAAAAAATCGCCAGGCAGGTTAAGTTAACAGACAACAAAGGTGTATAGCGGAAAAAATACTTTATTTCCAATTTTATTTTTTTACTGAATTTATGCTTTGGCTCCCTGTGGTGTAACGGGTGTTGAATGGTAAAAAGTCAGTCTCGCAAAATTCGATCAAATTTCGCGGCTCTCGAAGTCTCGTTTTTTCGCAAAAAACCGTCTCAGAGTCGAATTTTGAAAACAAAGGAAATCGGTGAAAAAGCTTCTCGGGCTCGCAAAAAAAATGCCTTGTCTCGGAGTCTCGCAAAGTCTCGCCTTGGCCATTCGGTACCCCTAGGTGTAGAAATTACTGTTCCAGACGGTGCAGAACCTTTGGTGCAAAATAAGCCAGTTCAGAGTTCAGTGCGCATGCGATTTTATCCCGATTATATCACCTTCTTTTGTTATTTAAAAATCATACAAACGTTAACAAAAGAAGGTGATATAATCGGGTACTTAGATTCTACTAATGTGTTCAGACTAACTGGTCTAGATTTCTTTATCCTTGTAGAATGAGTGATTGAAAAACTCGCCTAACGCTCGCTTCAGCACGATTTTAATGTTTACACACTTTTGAAAGTGTATACTCGCTCACTTACGGTACTCACTTCGCCGTGTCAATCATTGTACGTCATAAAATCTTAACAAATAAATGACAGACCAGCCAATCAACAGAGAGTACATCATAACAACATGCGGACATGAAATTGTTACTTGTTAACTACAGCAGAACATTACGATCCGTAGAGACAGAGTAAACACAACCCAAATTCATACTGGTAACAGTCCTGAAAGTCGATTCACGTTTTTATAATACAACTTTTCTTCGGATTTATACTCTGTAAGATCACATAAACTCAATTCCTCTCATCGAGTAAATGACTGCGTCAAACTCTCAAGTTTTTGAATTTCTCTTCTTCTTGTGTTTGGTTTTCGTCGATGTCGAAACACAAATCCAACGTGACTACTGTGTGGTTGGTGCAGGGCCTAGCGGTAAGTACATCGAAAACTGTTCCTGATTATTGTGATTAGCTTCAATTAATATGTTCAAGCTACAAAGTGAAATCAGGTCAAGCTGTAAAGGTATTTTCCTTGTTCTTGCAGGCCTTCAAATGGGGTTTTTCCTTCAGAAAGCTGGGCGAGATTACATAATCTTTGAGCGTAATAATGTTGCAGGTATAACGCTTTTACAAGTTTTATTTTAACCGAAAATTATGGTATTTAATCATAAATATATTTATTGCGTATATTTATTGACTGTATACGTTCATGAATACAATTTCCTCTTCTGCATTTGTACTGGCTTTTTATTCCAATACGACATTGAAATTGATCTAAATTATGTCAAGATTGCCTAAAATACATAGATTATCAATGACATCAATCTTTTTCTGAATCAAAAACTTAGTCCAGAAACAGCATGTTTCCTGTTGCCAATGAAGCCACTTAGCGGCATAAAGGTCCTCTTCGCGTGTGCCATTTCAAGTAGAGGACATAAAACTTAATTGAAAGTCAAAATTTCTCGCCTTGATAAGACCACTTCGGGAGAAGTAAGTCTAGTAAAATCTGTGTTTATTTCTAATTTCCGAAACGTCTTGCATGAAATCGATCAATCGTGACGCGTCTCAGTTTATATCCGGTCCGATTGCGGAAAAAGAATCCATTCGAAAGCAAGCTACTACATGTTGCAATGGAGTAATCATAATAATCAAAGACATACACGTATGTTTCATTTCAAAGAAAGACTAATTCCCGGTTTTGTAGACTATTGCTTGAGTATACAAATAGTTTGAATTTTGATTGTATAAAGACAAAACAAAATAGCCGGTTTTAGTATAAGCTGTAAGATTAGCAAATCGTGTTCAAAAAAGAAAGACGGCTGTAGATAAGCCAACTATTATTCTATACATGGTTCATGTCAAATCAATAAATCTCTATGTAAAGATAGTATAAAATGAACATGAATTATCGAACCAGAACGATTACCTGGCAAGTGATCGTTCTGGCTCGATGCCATATTTAAAGATTTATCTAAAAAACCTCGGAAATGTTTTTTTTTAGTGAAAGAAAAAGAAAAAGAAAAAGAGAGAAAAGGGTCAATATTTTAATATTACTCTAGACAGTACTGCGTCATGCTATTAATCACGATTTTTAATGAATATTTAATGCTTTTAGAAGCACGTAATTATAGAAGTATTAGAAAGCCTAAACTAAGAGATGTACTATTTACTCTGTATGCAATACTGATTAGAGGTGTGATTACAACCTACTCATAGAACACCTACACATTTCATTCATTTTCATGAATTCTTTCCCCTTTTTTCCATTTTTTCCTTCATTTCTTCCCTCCTCGATTACTGCATTTAAAATAATTAAATTAAAAGGGGATGGATTCTGTTTACACATCCTATTTGCTGTTCATCATGTTCATTCACGTTTATGTCTAGTTTTATGACATGTTGAATGGTCTCACCTGTTGATAATGACTTATATATGCACAGATGGTTTACAGGCAAACAGTTGCCTTCATTGTAGTCCCACAATCTCCCTTTTTTCTCTTACAAGATATATTTTGCTATATAATACAATACAAGGAAATAAGGAAATAAAACAGAAATGTAAGGCTGTTATGTACTATATAGTTATGCACATTGTCATCCTCATTCAAAAAAGAAACAGAACAATTTAATGTGAAAATATCATCATTTTGATTATTATTGAATTATTTTCGTATTTGGGAAGAAGAAAAAAATGAATCAAGCCTCCCACCATCAAGCCCACATATGTTAATAGAACCACTTATACTGTGATCACACCTCTAAAACTCACGCCTACTGACATTTCATATCATATATCATATATTTCTTTCCAAGTTATTATACATCCATCTACATATCCAATACACACACTGTGTGGGCTGGAGCTGAAAAGAAAGATATTGAACATCTGTGAAATCACTTCTATGTCTGTCAGGATGTTCCTGTCATCTCTCCGTCTCATCTTTGCTTCCTTTCTTTCTTCTTCACTCTTTGTCCTTCAATAAAAATTGTTTTATTTATAAGAAGTGTTTGCTCCTTTTCTCTGTAGGTTCTTTTTATGTGAAATTCCCACGACACAGAAAGCTCATCTCCATAAATAAAAGACACACAGGTACTAACACCGATAAATATACACAGTTTATTCGATAGTTTGACAGACAATATGCGTGGATATTTCATGAGCTGCATAGTATTTTTCTGAGCCTGTAGGGTGAGGAAAAATAAGTTGGGACACACAGGTACCAACACGGATAAATATATACAGCTTATTCGATAGTTTAATTGACAGATAATATATGTGGAGATTTCGTGAGCTGCATAGTATTTTTCCGAGCCTGTAGGGTGAGGAATGATAAAGTGGGACACACAGGTACTAACACTGCAGGTAAATATGGTGATATATTCAGTGTTGTCACAGTTGCCTTTGTGAGTAGGAGTTACATCCAGTAAAGTAGAGTTTGCAGGACACTTTTTGTTTGGTACAAATAGGTATCACAAATGCCAAATTTTCCATTGTATATTGGTATTTACTTCACTGGTATTTACTTCACTTTTAACGGAAATCTTTGTCACTAGGCAACGTGAAAAACTGTAATGAATTCTGAACAATTCTATTGTGGTCAGTGAATTCAATGCAGTCTAATGAAGATAGAGTGTCTCGGCCTTATGCGACGTGGCGCAATGAGAAACAATAATAAAAAGATAGAGTGTCAATGACGTGTCACCCGGCCAGCTGTTTGTTGCGTGATGTAAATTAAACTGTTTTTTTTTCATTTGGATACCGGTAATATATATATGATGATGATGATGATGAAGACTTTATTTCAAGAGGGTAAACACATAAAAGTGAAATACTCTTATATAGTATAAACTTATTGTTTCAGGGAAAACTAACAAGGAGTTTAATTTACGTCATGACTGGAATTCTCTAATCAGTGATGATGAGTCACTTTTAATGAAGTATTACTCCAAGGAGTTCTTCCCTCATGCTGATCACTATGTAAGTTGTAATGCGCACTGCACTGAACACATCCGTGACAGCAAAATAACAACACTTTCTCAATGAAAACAACCAAATATCCTCCCTTAACAAATGTGTGCTCGTCGGATCTCCCCTTGGGAGGCATGGGTTCAAGCGACACCATATAAGGCACATCATTCCCAGGCTATTACGTCATTATCTCTTCACTGAAAAGTGTTCTTTCAGGGATTGGAACACTAACGGTGCACCTGTGTGCCCCCTCCCCTCCATCAGTGCTCTGTTCTAAGGGTATTTAAAGCTACATGGATTAGAGGGAAGTTGAAACAAGGATGTGAGGTCATGAAGAATCGAACCGGCCACCTCTCGCTTAGAAGGCCACAAACTAACCAACTAAGCCATCCTTGCTCTTGCTGCCAATTCATATCCGCAGTCTCCCCTCCTGTGTGTATGGACTATTTGGAAAGCTCATATAAGACTCAGGAAAAGAGTTTAGGCAATTGATCCAGCAATTACTATCATTTTACTCTAGGTGCGATATCTTAATGACTATGCTAAGAAGCTAGAACTCAAAATCCAGTATAATACTAATATCAAGAATATCACAAGACAAAGTGATGGACTGTTCTCTTTGAAGGACAACAATGGCACAAAATATACGTGTAAAGACCTTATCATGAGGTATGTACATAATATATGTGTAAAGACCTTATCATAAGGTATCTTCAGGGGGGTTTCAGGACATGGGTCTTTGGGGAGAGGGGTCTTCGGAGGGAAGGTTACGGATGACTGGAGGTAAACCTAGATAAATACCCTACAAAAAATACACCATTGTTCCATAACAGTTTGCCAATCCTAAAATACCCAAGGGGCTATAATTTCCTTAAAAATGGATTTCACTTGGACCGCCCCTAAATAGTACAACAATCATCCCTACCAGCTAAGGGCGAGAACCCCCTGGTAAGGAATCATTAAACTACCCAAGTGATTTAGACTGCCGTTCACTGCCATGGCCAAGGGGACCTATCTTCATTCTTGTCTTGAGAAATATCCTCACAACTTACCCATAAAGCCCAGAATTTGTTCTATCTTGTAAGCACTCACGTTTGTTGAGGTTATTTGATTATTAAAGACTATTATTATTATTAAATACATTAAGTAGACAGAGTGGTATACTGTAATTTAGGTTATTGAATTCATGAATAATTAATGAGGGAAATACAATAGAAATCATAAGCGTAGCAGACATCTGTAAATCGAATACAGAATCGTCCTCATTTGCATTCAACTTTAACTTGGATTTTCTCGGCCAAACTGTTTCCTATCATCCAAATTATAGTAAAACATTCACTTATACGTCGTTGGATTCGATAAGTAATATACTACGGCTCGAGTTTGTAAATCCCATACAGATCGGCCGCTCATATTGTATATAGTACATACTAGCTAAATTTGAAGTGGTAATATAAAGTGGTAGAAGAGTAAAACAAATACTGCTAGTTATTACTTTTTAATATCAATACTTTTGATTGTAGCACTGGGATTGCTACAGAAAATCTAGGAGACAAGTTCAAAGGGGTTGAATACACAGAGGTATTTGTTTGATTGATATGGAAGATTTATGTGAGTATGAGTCTACTGATGGAATATCTTTCTTTGTAGAAATACAGTGAGATATCTACAAACCCTGATGATTATGAAGGACAAACTGTGCTAATAATTGGACGAGGTACATCTAATCACTAATAACAATATTAATTACGGGATGGATGGGAGGATTAATAAGATAATTAAGGGATGGATGGATTAATAAGATAATTAAGGGATGGATGGAAGGATGGATGGATGGATTGATAAGATAATTAAGGGATGGATGGAAGGATGGATGGATGGATTAATAAGATAATTAAGGGATGGATGGAAGGATGGATGGATGGATTAATAAGATAATTAAGGGATGGATGGATGGAAGGATGGATGGATTAATAAGATAATTAAGGGATGGATGGATGGAAGGATGGATGGATTAATAAGATAATTAAGGGATGGATGGATGGGAGGATGGATGGATGGATTAATAAGATAATTAAGGGATGGATGGATGGATGGATGGATTAATAAGATAATTAAGGGATGGATGGATGGAAGGATGGATGAATTAATAAGATAATTAAGGGATGGATGGATGGAAGGATGGATGGATTAATAAGATAATTAAGGGATGGAAGGATGGATGGATGGATTAATAAGATAATTAAGGGATGGATGGATGGAAGGATGGATGGATGGATTAATAGATAATTAAGGGATGGATGGATGGATTTTGACCATGAACTTTATTTTGACCATCCCTTCACTCGCAGGCAATTCTGCCTTTGAGACAGCAGACAGTATTATGGGTGCAACGAATCTCATTCATATGATATCACGGTAAGTACACTCCCACTGATCGACCAATAGATTCTCTGGAAATCCTTTGTCTAACGTTTAGATTTCTCTGATTGGCTAATCGACCTATACCTGTTGACCAATCCCGTGTAAGTGTGAATCTGTGAGCACCAGTCCTCCGATTTTCAAGGAAGAATATACTAAGGGTGCGTTCGATTGACCTTATTCCGGAATAGGAATACTTGGAATAATAAGGAATGTCCGTTCAATTGAGTCTGTTCCGAATCATAGCAGAATGCTTGGAATATTCCGGATTAATGACGTCATCCGTCTGCCCCAGAATCTGGAATTATTCCTATTCCGGAATAAGATCAATCGAACGCACCCTAAGTTGCAGTTGACTTGCTTCTTAGCTTTCGTAGCTTGTTGTTTTAAAGGAGACAAAAGTAGTTCCATCTCCTCCCTTCTCACACTATAAAATAGAAGACACGTACGTACATTTATGATTTCATTATATTTGTCTGCTATTTACAGGTCACGTGTTCGTTTGGCATGGGAAACACACTACGTTGGAGATTTAAGGTAAACTGAATAGACCTTATGCATAATGACGTAATGTGACTACAACTACCAGAATGCTTTGCGCATCTTCTTTTGTGAGATAATTAGTACCCTTTGTCTTAGTGAATTGTGAACTGTTTATTAAACATTACTTGGCAGCTAAAACTGAATTACGTAATTTACAATTGAATGAATTACCTCACGAACGAATAAAAATCTAGAAAAAAAACGAAGATTCGCAAAGCATTCTGGTAGTTGTAGTCACATTACGTCATTATGCATAAGGTCTATTGCACTGCATGCCGACATTTGTCCCGGTCACATTTAAAAGAAGTTGTTTCTACAAATGAAACTACCCTACCTTTGTCCCACATTTAAAAGCAGTTATTACTCGGGCTCTTCCGAAGGAAGCCCGAGTTATAAAATGCGTTTTTCGGTAGTAGTAGTAGTAGTTTTGTTCGGCTCAAGAATGACGAAAGTATGCGACGTATTTAATCGTATCGAGTTTCAAGATTACTCAGCAGATAAGAAAAGACAAACGACACACAGGACTCAAGTAGATTATGAATCTTAGTTTTGAAAGCAACATGTCGTTAATAATCCGTTACTGAGCAGCTTCGTATTATGTCTCTGAAGCTAGAGAGCAAGGGTTTGATTTTTCAGTAGATTTTGTTTAGATAGCTAATATCGCTTTGCTTGCTGCCTGACTGTCGTCACGCGCCGTGAAAAACCGTTTAAAAAGTATCCGGCAATAAAACGAAACACATTTCTCAGATATATAATGATGGATGTTTATTCGATTCGACGTTTGAAAAATTCAGAAGGAAAAGAAATCGTAGAAATCATACTTCAAAACTTCATCAATTAAAGCAAAGCTAAACAAGCTCAATGTCCGAAATTTGGGGTCATGCCAAAGTTGTTTTAATAGCCTATTTATATACTTGCACAATACAAAAGCGCATTAATTTTAGAACCGCGGCACAGCGCTATTTAAAGCAGAATTTCCACGCTGAAAACAAGTCAGTGAACGGCAAAAATACAATCAAAATCAAAACGTCATTAGAGATTAGGGATCTGTTGAAGAAGAAGACGCTCAATGAGCGTATAGTCGGGTATTTAATATGACAATGAGAGTTGCGTGACGAGAAACAATTTATGTCGATGACTCATAAAGATTCGTGTAGGTACGTCTGTATTACATATTTAAACGTACTTGAGGTCACTTGAGGTTGCATATTGATATCGCCACAAACGTGTCAAATAGTTATTGTTCGCTCAGCTATACATAGTCTCCCTCGTCACGCAACTGTCAGTCATTGTCAGGTCTCTCCTCACGCAACTGACATTGTCCTTGTCATAAGCCCGAGTGTACGCTCATTGAGCGTCTTGTATTATACTTAATCCTCGTCTCTCCGCCTGGTACGGCATAAGACCGCAACCATTTGTCACAAAAATGGCTGGTCAATCTTACCTTTTGTCTTTCTATTTACAGAGCTATCAATAATGGCATTCTCGACACGTATCAACTAAAATCCTTGGATGCTTTACTGGGTGAGTGTTAGATCCCTTTCTCAACCACTCTTTATACGAACACACACACAAAGCATCAACTTGTGTTGCTCGAGATGGTTTTACAGGAGCGCAAATAACCACGGGTCGGTGCGTAGCTTCTAAGCGAGCGGTCCTTCTTACTCTTGTTGCATCTTTATCTGATGGATAGGGAGGTAACGGTGGGAGGGGATTGAGTGCGCACTGTGCTGCGTCTAGACGATCATTTTAGAATGGACGGCATCTAGTGGGTATTTAGACATTAACTTATTTCAATTTGCTTCGTGACACAGAGGCTCCGTTAGAAGAACTCGCAGTAATAAAGAAAGACAATAAACTATATGTCGATGCCTTTGAAGGCGATGGCAAACATGCCGTGACATCCACGAAGATTGTAAAGAACAGTGACCAGCGTAAGTCTTGGGAAGTTCGCTTCTTACTGTTTCATTTAGTGGATCTTCTTCGTCTCAGTTATATTCATTCAATTTATAATTTATTTTCTCTCGTTTCTTTCTTCCTTTTTCCTTCCTTCCTTCCTTCCTTCCTTCCTTCCTTCCTTCCTTCCTTCCTTCCTTCCTTCCTTCCTTCCTTCCTTCCTTCCTTCCTTCCTTCCTTCCTTCCTTCCTTCCTTCCTTCCTTCCTTCCTTCCTTCCTTCCTTCCTTCCTTCCTTCCTTCCTTCCTTCCTTCTTCCTTCCTTCCTTCCTTCCTTCTTCCTTCCTTCCTTCCTTCCTTCCTTCCTTCCTTCCTTCCTTCCTTCCTTCCTTCCTTCCTTCCTTCCTTCCTTCCTTCCTTCCTTCCTTCCTTCCTTTCTTTCTTTCTTTCTTTCTTTCTTTCTTTCTTTCTTTCTTTCTTTCTTTCTTTCTTTCTTTCTTTCTTTCTTTCTTTCTTTCTTTCTTTCTTGCTTTCTTGCTTGCTTGCTTGCTTTCCTTCTGTCCTTTCTTCTTTCCATCCTTCATTCGTTCATTCCTTCTTTCCTTCCTTCCTTCTTTCTTTCTCTCTCTCTCTTCATTTCATATTTCTTCCTTTGTTTCCTTTATATGCGTTTATTCATTCATTCTTTCCGCATTCATTCGTTCATTCATTCATTCATTCATTCATTCATTCATTCGTCCATTCATTCGTTCAATCATTCATTCGTTCATTCATTTGTTCATTCATTCGTCCATTCGTTCATTCGTTCATTCATTCATTCGTCCATTCATTCATTCGTCCATTCATTCGTTCAATCATTCATTCATTCGTTCATTCATTCGTTCATTCATTTGTTCATTCATTCGTCCATTCGTTCATTCATTCGTTCATTCATTCATTCGTCCATTCATTCGTTCAATCATTCATTCATTCATTCATTCGTCCATTCATTCATTCGTCCATTCATTCGTTCAATCATTCATTCATTCATTCGTTCATTCATTCGTTCATTCATTTGTTCATTCATTCGTCCATTCGTCCATTCATTCATTCATTCATTCATTCGTTCAATCATTAATATTAATGAATGAATAAAGTATTATTATTAATCTTTCTTTCAATCATTCGTTCATTCATTCGTTCAATCAATCATTCATTCATTCATTTGTTCATTTATGCATTCATTCGTTCGTTTATTCATTCATTCATTCATTCATTCATTCACTGTCAATATCCCACGTATACTCACATCATTGCTTTCCTCTTCCTATCAGCTGACAACTTCGCCATACGAGAGCCATACGATCGCATCATACGTTGTCTAGGCTTCCAGGTAAAGAATATCTCTCTTAACGAAAACAACTTCGTTGTACTCAGAATATTTATTTACTTTCACAGTTCGATTTTTCGATATTCGACAATTCCACGAACCCAGGTCGCTGCAAAGGCTTCCGAAGGAAAAAATACCCTTCAATCTCACCAAGCTACGAGTCATTGACGGTACCGCATCTATACTTCGGTAAGTGCAGTACTTATCACGGTCTGTTGTCAGCTATAGCGGGTGGTGGTTGGGGACCATAGGGTAGTCACGTGACAGGGCGTGATATATATCTTCCGATATAAAAGACCAGGACATTGCTACCCCCCCCCCCCCCCCCCCTTCCCAAATTCATCTCAGTCCCCGAACACCACCCTGTGGATGAATTTGGTTGAGTATACAATTACGAATAACGTTACGAATTAATAAAAAATAAATTACAATTTCAAAAAATTCTCATTTTTGAACCAAATCATTGTTGAACCAAATCATTGTTGAACCAAATCCAAGGATTTTAACTGCGCATGCGCAACTCATTGACTTTTCGTCGACCATGCGCAGAGTGAAAGCAGAGGACTGAATTCTATTAGTCTATGTCATCCATGTCTCTCATCAAATGTTTGTTTGTTTGTTTGTTTATTTTCAGCGGGAACAAACACCCATTCCATCGATCTTAGAAAGTCAGCCGGTGGCTTTATCCATGGATTTCGATACACAAGTAAGAAACGTTGTTGAAGGATTCTGTGGGTTTTTTTCTTGACATTTTACGACATTTGCATGTTGCTATGGCGACTGACCACCAGCGTTTTGTGTTTCAGCTCGAGCTCTTCATCATCTGCTCGAGTGGAAGAGCCAGGGTGTCGTATGGCCACATGTAGTCGTACCTTACATTGATCTTATGAACATCATTCTAAAGAGAATCAATGAAGCTTCGGTAAGAAATCGATAAATAATCGTTTTACTGTATGGTCAGCGGTATCGTCAATGAGGGTATTCGTTCTTTCAGGGTATGTATCAGATGTTCAGTGTTCTTGGTGATGTCATCATTATACGTAAGTAACTTATACGTAATTTTAGTTCTTTTATTTAATGTTGTACGTATCGTATATATAGCTAATTGCATAATCGTTGTCGGGTTGAAAATCATAACTCATAGATGCTGAGACCGCAAGGATGGATGGGAAATCAGTTCATGAGCCACATTACATGCAGATATATTCAATGTTCTCGTAGTTTTGAAGGTTTATGAGCTATTTAACTAAGATCCTACAAATCTGGATAAAAAGGTCGATGATTTGACGGTGTTATTTGAGAGTTTTAATTTCCCAGAATTCCTTTTGGTCACAGCTTTCATGATTTTCGACCCGACAACGATTATGCAATTAGCTATAATAATAATAGAAATAAAATGATAATAAAACTTTATCAACGTGTCTAATCTTCTATCAGTCCACAAGTGGACCACTAATTGGGGACACCTAAACTAAGATAAAATAGAATAATTACATGTAATTTAAGCTACTAATATATAAAATATTCATATACAATAAATAATGGTATAATGAAATATACAATCAATAATATAACAATATATATAAATGTTGTAATTATTATCATCATCATCATCACCACCATCGTCATCATCATCATCATCTTCTTAGTTATGGATAAGATTACGGAAATCTCCTCATGGATGATTGTGTAACTGCGTTTATGCCTTCTGTGTCCTCAAGACTCTCCCCATTCCTCGCGCGACTATCTCTTGCCTCCTTGCTCTGCTTATTTATAAACCATTGTATTTGTTTTACTAAACAGGCGACGATGGCCAAGTTGCTTACTTTGAAGAATTTCCAGTCAAACTTGTGGATAAATTCCAAGGTATAAGCAATGTGTGATTGTCATCAAGGTACACGATGCAACATCGCGCGCGTAATTCCAAGGTATAACCAATGTGTGATTGTCATCAAGGTACACGGTGCAACATCGCGCGCGTAATTCCAAGGTATAACCAATGTGTGATTGTCATCAAGGTAGACGATCCAACATCGCGCGCGTAATGTTGTTGTAGCGTGAGCGCGACCCTGTTAAGGTTTTCGAAGTACAGTGCGATCCTTCTTCTGCACACGCTGAAATAGTGCATGATGTCTGCAATAATGCGCGCAATGTTGCATCGCATGCTGGTCTGAACCTTAAGTTTGTTTGATCTTATTCTTTAGAGCACACAGGGTACCCAACAGGGCCAATGATTGTTCTCAACCTGGAGTACGGCAAGGGCTTCTCTGGTGCTGGGTAAGTAAGAACCACGATTACTCTGTAGAACAACGAGTATCAGCGGTATCAACCAAACGGAGCATGCGCCGCATCCACTGTAGCAGAAGTTCGAGGCGCCGTGCGTATTTCGCGGTATTTTTTTCGCTTACCCGAGTGCAAGTAGGCGTCGCAAATTGAGAGGTTGCGGCACAGGCAGCCCAAAAATAAAAATATAAGTTTATGCGCGCGTCTTTTTGATGGGTTTCCTGTGGTAGAGCACGCGCGCAATACGTATTATGTTGGGCTCCCTGTGCACGTTCCGGTGGTTGCGGTTGATGCGACCACCGACTGAGACCAAACCACCCTCAAGTCACGCGCGTTGGAATCACAGTTTAAGAATCCATGTTTTTGTTTTTCATTATCAACACAGTAAAGACACGTTTAAACCAAACAGAGCGACAGGAGAGCCATCAGAAGCTCATATGTCCAACTTTCTTCATCCTGTGTTTTATTTCTACCAAAAACAACCAACAGGTTAGTACGTTGTACAGGCTGCCCACTGAGTGGCTTTGCGGATCCCTAAACAGTCCCAAAAAACTCTCGTAAGTTACGTACATGATTTACGCGTACTTGCGTAAGTTGCGTACGCTTTGTAAGTTACGTACAGGATTTACGAGCACTTGCGTAAGTTACGTGCGCTTTGTAAGTTACGTACAGGGTTTACGCGTACTTGCGTACTGAAGTTACGTACGCTTTGTAAGTTACGTACAGGATTTACGCGTACTTGCGTACTGAAGTTACGTACGCTTTGTAAGTTACGTACAGGATTTATGAGCACTTGCGTAAGTTACGTGCGCTTTGTAAGTTACATACAGGATTTACGAGTACTTGCGTAAGTTACGTACGCTTTGTCAGGTACTTAGCTTTGTCAGTTACGCGCCCTTTGTAAGTACCATGATTTGCGATCTCTGTGCTGCAGTAGTACTGGTTATTCGAGTGGCAAATATTTGGATACTAAAAGTTTTAGATCTTTATCTACTCGAGCGCTGTCACTAATGTTTTCGAGATCTCTGATGACCGAGGAAAAAATATTTTTGTAGATATGATGTTTAAAATACCTTTCTTATCGTTACTGTTGTAATTCCCAGCGATGGTTGCGAATGGTGAAGATATCTCGTTGCCTCGTCCTGACCGCATACACCACGTCGTGGAAGACTTCATCACCACATGGTAAGTAGAAAGGAATCATAAACATTGTTGGATTTTAGATCCTTGAGCTCAGAACAAACGCGGTCAAGAATGCAAAATCGTAGCCTATGGTTCACGACATCGTTCACTGATTGGTTAACGAAAAGATGACGAGGATTGTCGGATTGTTTCACCGATAGACTCACGAAGATGACGATAATAATAATAATAATAATAAGTCGGTTCTTATATAGCGCATTTCGCATTGTCTCAATGCGCTTTACAACTGGTGGAGGAATTTTTCGAGCTGCATATGATAGGCGCCCACGGCAGCCGAGCAGCTCACAATCACGCGCATTTTGAAGTAGGCTGTTGATAATTCACGACCGAACTTGTCAAAGGAACAACAGGACTGGATTGAAAAGTGGATGTGATGGCATTTGAATAAGTAGAGTGACCGAGAGATAACGACAGAATAGTTAATTTCTCGATAACTCTTATACAGATATTCTTTCTTTCGTTTAAAGAAGAACCACTACTTTCTTCTTTCTTCAGGATGGCACCCGAGTCGCACATTGTTCCTCTTCGTCGCTTTTTGGAGTACATAAAACACCAAGATCTTCGCCATTTCTTTGCCAAGTCGTGCTTCGAGGTAAGTTGTCATGTCAACCTGTCTTTTATGTACAATTATGCTATTAGAATAATCCATAAAGACATGATATATACAAAACAAGACAACACCAACTGATCAACATCATTCTTACATATGTTGCCAATGTTTTCATTTCATAAAGTTGATGATGACCCATAATGCAATTCCACAATCTTGTCAACAACATTATTTGCAAGGTAAGCCGTTCGTTCGTTCATTCGTTCGTTCATTATTTCTCACGTTCATTCATTCGTTTGTTCGTTCATTCATTCGTTTATTCGTTCATTCGTTCGTTTGTTCATTCATTCTTTCTTCCATCAGTTTATTCATTCATTCGTTCTTCCATCAGTTTATTCGTTCATTCGTTCGTTTGTTCGTTCATTCTTTCTTCCATCAGTTTATTCATTCATTCTTTCTTCCATCAGTTTATTCATTCATTCGTTCTTCCATCAGTTTATTCGTTCATTCGTTCGTTTGTTCATTCATTCTTTCTTCCATCAGTTTATTCATTCATTCGTTCTTCCATCAGTTTATTCATTCATTCGTTCGTTTGTTCATTCATTCTTTCTACCATCAGTTTATTCATTCATTCTTTCTTCCATCAGTTTATTCATTCATTCTTTCTTCCATCAGTTTATTCATTCATTCTTTCTTCCATCAGTTTATTCATTCATTCGTTCTTCCATCAGTTTATTCATTCATTCTTTCTTCCATCAGTTTATTCATTGTATTCAATACGTTGTTATGGTTTTGTTTATTTCTAGGTCAAGGTCTACTTGGAACACCATTACTGTTCGAAACAGCGCGAGCCCTCATCTACAAGAACACTATTACCGAGTGAATTCAGACAAATATTTTCATTAATTACAATAATAATACTCAATACTTCACCTCGATGTGAGTAGAATGAATGAAAAATGATTTGTTCACAGATTTTTAATGATAATTTTGTAAAAAAAAAAAACTTCTTTCAGAGTTCAACTTTCTTTGCGCTTCGTACTTCGTTGTGTCATGTTACACTCAGTATTCTGAATACATGTTTAGGTGTTTTTAGACTTGTTTATTTGTATGTAGTTTAAGTTATTTCAAAACCCTTGTATCAATAAAACGCAAGTTGAATAAAGTCCTTTCTGAATTCTGAAATCATTTGAATATGCTGTGTAGTAGTGTAGTTATAAATACCCGTGGCACGACATACTGATAGGGGGGGGGGGGGGGGGGGGTAGTAGGGGGGGGGGGGTAGTAGGGAGGGGGGAGGGGGGGGGGGGTAGAGCGAGCATCCGCATTGTACTCTACAATTTCAAACTTTCAGTACATTTTGGGGAAAAATGGATCGCTGTCAGGAATTGAAATTATTTCATGTATATTAGCAGTAAATAGTACTGTTTGTAGTGCGTGGATTTAGTACTTGCACTTCAAGACGGGAATAAGATGCACGTGTGATGAAAGATTTCGGTGATCGACTGTCAATGAGTTTATCTTCGCATTGAACCTTGTCTAATGTAGGAATCACAGCGTTATTTTTTCCCGCTTCACCTCCCTTGCGAGACTACAATTATCTCGCTCAGTCGAGACTCACTGAAAACAAGTGAGAGTGACAGTGCCCCTTTAACCATGAACACGTGTTTCAGCTCGAGCTCTTCATCATCTGCTTAAGTGGAAGAGCCAGGGTGTTGTATGGCCACATGTAGTGGTACCTTACATTGATCTTATGAACATCATTCTAAAGAGAATCAATGAAGCTTCGGTAAGAAATCGATAAACAATCGTTTTACTGTATGGTCAGCGGTATCGTCAATGAAGGTATTCGTTCTTTCAGGGTATTATCAGATGTTCAGTGTTCTTGGTGATGTCATCATTATACGTAAGTAGCATAGAGTCGTTTTCGTATGAGTGGGAAACCTACGGCACGGAGTTACAGTCACGGTACGGAATCGAAGAGATCAATTCAACCAATCACAGCACGCAAAATCATTGGATCAACCAATCAGAATGCTTGGACACGGCACGGTCACCGCACGGCACGAACCGTACCGTAACTACTTCCCACTCATACGAAAACGACTCTAGTTTTAAAGGAACAACACGCTATTACTCGCACATACAATCCATTATCCAGTCGGGATTGACAGACAGACAGACAGACAGACAGACAGACAGACAGACAGACAGACAGACAGACAGACAGACAGACAGACAGACAGACAGACAGACAGACAGACAGACAGACAGACAGACAGACAGACAGACAGACAGACAGACAGACAGACAGACAGACAGACAGACAGACAGACAGACAGACAGACAGACACTCAAGGGTATTAAGGCACGGTTCTAGGATGTATGCTGCAAATAAGAGGGGGTGGTCTATTTCCTTTTCTTTGCGAGATTCTTTCATGAAACTTTAAGTGATACAACAATGTTACAATCTCAACAAATAAACATATCAGTTTCCATGGAAACATGCAATGTGACCTTTGAACTCTAATTATATTTTATAAAATAAAAGACTCGTGCATACAGGTAAAGAAATTTTGCATGACAAGGATTTAATTGAAAATTAAATAGACTTACTACCTAGTTTATTGGTCTAATTGGATAAGTTGGAAAAAGTAATGGGAAGGGTGATAAACGTGAAAATGAAATTTGATACTCTCGATTTATGACTCAGCAATTATATATTTCCAAAATATCCAATTAGCCTGATGAACAGCATGGTAAACTGTATTATTTTCACTATCTTCTACTCTGATATACTAACGTTGTGCGCTTCTACCAAAGCCTTGAATATTATTTTCTTAAACCCGGGTTTAAAAAAGGTCAAATGTATTGTTGCCATGGTAACTAACTTCACAAATATGTACAATCTGCTCATCTATACATTTAATCCTGAACCCAAGCTTCTGCAATAAAACGAAAGCAAATTACAATCCCCTTATAGTTTTATGGGCGTGATCGCCTTAGAACCATGCCTTAATATAACTGAGCAGACAGACAGTCTGTCCCTCCCCTATGTAGCCTGCTAATGTACTGATTCATCAGTTGTATTTGCTACATTCGAGTGATGCCTTGCTTACTTCTGACACAGCAATGACATCTTCAGAGACGGCAGAGCGACAGGAGATGCAGTGGCAGCTCATATGTCAAACTTTCTTCACCCTGTCATTTATTTCTACCGACGACCACTGACCAGTGAGTACTGCATTTCTTCCTTCCTTCCTTCCTTCCTTCCTTCCTTCCTTCCTTCCTTCCTTCCTTCCTTCCTTCCTTCCTTCCTTCCTTCCTTCCTTCCTACCTTCCTTACTTTCCTTCCTTCCTTTCTTCCTTTCTTCCGTCCGTCCTTCCTTCCTTCCTTTCTTCCTTCCTTTCTTCCATCCTTTCTTCCATCCTTTCTTCCATCCTTTCTTCCTAGCTTCATTCCTTTCTTGAGTTCATTAGTTCATATTTTTGTCTCTGTCATAGAGATGGCTGTCCTTGGTAAAGACGTTTCGTTACCACATCCTGATCGTATCCATCACATCGTAGAGGATTTCCTTACCGCATGGTATGATCACGTGTCCAGCTATACATTTTAAAACTAGACACGTTAATGACATTTTTAAATGATTGCTGATAACGTCATTCAAGGGACCATTGGGACCATTGAGGGACCATTAGGACCATCAAGGGACCATTGGGACCATCAAGAGACCATTGTGATCATCAAGGGAACATTGGGACCATCAAGGGACCATTGGGACCATCAAGGGACCATTGGGACCATCAAGGGACCATTGGGACCATCAAGGGATCATAGGGACCATCAAGGGACCATTGGGACCATCAAGGGACCATTGGGACCATCAAGGGACCATTGGGACCATCAAGGGATCATTGGGACCATCAAGGGACCATTGGGACCTTCAAGTGACCATTGGGACCATCAAGGGACCATTGGGACCATCAAGGGATCATTGGGACCTTCAAGGGACCATTGGGACCATCAAGGGACCATTGGGACCATCAAGGGATCATTGCATTTCTTCAAGTTTAAATTCTTGCTTTGTGAACAATTCACTGTTTATTATTAAGAATGATACGATGTTTCTCAGGACGGCTCCAGGATCGCATATTCTTCTTCTCCGTCGCTTTTTGGAGTACATAAAACACCAAGATCTTCGCCATTTCTTTTCCAAGTCGTGCTTCGAGGTAAGTTGTCATGTCAACCTGTCTTTTATGTACAATTATGCTATTAATCCATAAAGACATGATATATACAAAACAAGACAACACCAACTGATCAACACCATTCTTACATGTTGCCAATGTTTTCATTTCATAAAGTTGATGATGACCCATAATGCAATTCCACAATCTTGTCAACGACATTATTTGCAAGGTAAATTGTTGCGTGATTCTTGTCGATAACCCTCGTAATTGTTCTAATTAATTGTGGTTTGCAATCAATCAATCCCTGGATATTTAAAGTATAATGTTGGTGGTACAAACAAGAGAAGCTAATGAGGAATGTTTTGTTATCGGGATCCAACATGGCCGCCATGACGTCACGTGGTTGGTGGTACAAACAAGAGAAACTAATGAGAAATGCTTTGTTATCGGGTATCAACATGGCCACCATGACGTCACCATGACGTCACCAACATGGCCGCCATGACGTCACTTGCAATCCAGTAATTTGCAATTCACCACGCAATAAACTCCAGATATTTTTAGCTCACGAGAAGAAGAATAAGAAGAAGAAGAATAAGAAGAAGAATACTTTATTTGCACTTTACATAATATTACAAGTTTTTTTGTATTGATAAATAAAATTAAGGAGGAGACAGCATTTATTGAGTATCCATTTATAAGTTCATGATGTACTCGCCTTCAATTCTTATCTGTTTTCTACTGGTTATCAGATGGCTGTAGCTTTTATATTACAAGGGCCATGGGCACAGCTTGACATCACGCCTTTTCCCTTCCGAACTCGTTACCAATTCTTACGCTTCAATACATGCATATAGATAGGCGAAACGACTGGGTACGAGTTATTTTCCTCTTCGATCGTTCTCAGCATGGGTGTCCTTTTTGCCCGTGTGAAATGGTTGGGAGAGGTCAGTGGGGTGAGCAAAGATTAAGCCGCTTTCGTATGAGTGGGAAGTAGTTACGATAAGTTCGTGCCGTGCGGTGACCGTGTCGTGTCCAAGCATTCTTTTTTTGTTAATGCATTTTAGTGTCCAAGCATTCTGATTGGTTGAGCAATGATTTTGCACGCTGTACCGTAGGTTTCCCACTCTCTATGTTTCAGATCTGTGTTTTAGGTCAGGGTCTTTCGCGAACTCCATCTCTGACAAATCACGTGATTAATCATAGGAGCTGCGACCGCAAAGACGTCTGGGAGTTTAGCAAAGCAGTATGTGTGAGCCATGTTACATACAAATGTATTGCTAAGCTAAAATGCGACAATAATATAAGTATCGTGTTTAAATAAATGCTATTATTATTATTATTATTATTATTATTGATAGGAATGACTGATGCCGGGTTTTACGATTTGCTTGGAATTGTTTGATTGTACCATATGCAAGTCTTTGAATTTCCCGGAATTCCTTGCAGTCATAGATTTCATCAAATTTCTTCATAATAATAAATTATATGTGATAATCTAATAATCATTTTATTTGATGTAAATAATTAAATTACGCAACTGTAACTTTCAATTCAATAAAGGTAGATGAAAAAAGTTTGTTCCCTTGCTCTGGATATATAATGTTAATTCATTAAATCCAAGACTCAGTGCAAATAATAATAATGAGTATATCGTTATAGAGATTTCGACCGTATATATATCTAACAGCTTTCATCAGTGATGTGAATAAACGTGTTTAAGCCGAATGTACACGAGCAAGTTTTCCTTGACAAGTTACCTTGTCAAGGAAAACTTGCTCGTGTAGACGACAAAAACATCGCCAATTTTTCCTTATCAAGGAAAACTTGCTCGTGTAGACGACAAAAACATCGCCAATTTTTCCTTGTCAAGGACTGAAAACTTGCTCGTGTAGACGACAAAAACATCGCCAATTTTTCCTTGTCAAGGAAATTAAACTTGTTCGTGTAGATGTATTACTTCAATCAACTGGTAGTTTTCAAATATTCAGTTGGTGTCAGGTAGTCCATGCCTTCTTTATTGACTTAGCTTGACCGCAATGGACCGCATACTTGTCCTCTCTTGTCAAGGTGAATATTTCCACGTCCATTACCTTTATCCGGTAGAACAACTGCAACGGGATGTGGTGTGCCACAGACCGGAAAGCGGAGAGCAACTTCGTGACATCGGAGTTCGAGAAGGGAGGGGAGGGAGGGGGAGGAGAGGGTTCGAGAAAACACCACGTACTTCAAACCTTGGAAATTCGTTGGAAATTTTCAATTCCAAAGTTCATCTGGACATTTCCAAGGTGTGAAGAGCGCGCGTCTTAATTTTTCCAGTGCGAAGCGCCGGGACGTGAAATAAAGTGAGTCCAGTATTTGGTTTTTGTTGTGACGAGGGATGGTGGATCCAGAGATTTTGCAAAGAGGGGGCGCGTTCAGGTTGGACATTGGTTTCAGCCAAATTTTATGTAAATAATTTTGTTGGCCAAAAAGGTATTCGAATTTCCAAAAGGGGGACGTGCGCCTCCTTCGCCCCACCCTAAATCCGCCCCTGGTAGCGGTAGTAATCTGCATGCTGGAACTGATCAACAAAGACCGCCAGCGCGGCGGCTTCATGACACAGGTAGTCCAAGCTCTCCTAAGCTTTGCACTGCGAAAAATTTTTTTTACTTAAATTGGAAAAATATTTGGACTAAATGTCAATTCATATTAGCAATTTAGTATCATAAAAAATACTAAAATTAAGATTAATAAAAAGTATTGTTATGATCCATTATTTTAGCAATGATCGATACATACATGGGTTCACAAAATTCAGATTACAATATAAACTGTGGTTTCAGCCTCCAATTTGGCCCACAATATACGAGTTACTTTATGGGCTACAAGGAATTTCAAACACCATGTGTATTGAATTTGTTTGATGTGTTGTTCTCTACCATGCCACGAGGGTTTTTTCGCCGGGTTCTCCGGTTTTTCCTCCCTCAGCAAAAATCAACATGTGAGTTTGAGTGTTGTATGTATAAAATATCGAATGTAGTGGAAGTGAGTGTGAGTGCCGAGTAGAAGAATAGCCACTTCGTGGATCTACTGAGTAAAATATTTAGTTTATTTATTTACACCATAAGCAAGCCTTAGGATGTATATCATATATACGTACGAAATTAGTAAATAGAGAGCATCACGTTTACGCGAACGCCAAACGTCAGATTGACTTTTGAGTTTCGCCTTAAAACGTCAAATAAACGGGAAAACCCCCCAAATGAATACCTATGTTTATTAAGAACGAGAAAATGACCTCATTTACGTCTAAACGCGAAATGCAGCAAAACCATGATCACGTGTACAGTTTTGACGTTTGGCGTTCGCCGTAAACACTGTACGATAGAAAATGTATCAAAATTAACACCTTAAAAACATTATTAAAAAATATATTTAAAAAATAATATTAAAAGTATCAAAGAATCAAGACATTTCCCCTGCCTACATACTGATAGACAGTGAAGTTACTAGACGAAAGAAGTGGGAGTGAGGCCGAAGGAGGTGAAAATGAAATAAAGACCTATTATCACCACTGCAATAATCCGTTTGGATGACACGCGATAATCGATTTTCACTTGAAAGAAGAAGAAGAAGAAACGAAATAAATAAATCGTGAATTTCCAAATATTTCACTACCAAATACACCAAATTAACTGGAAGCGCTATTTTAAAGCAGTCGACTGAACGACTGTTTGATTTGCAATGCGATCCTTTGTAGACATTGCCCGAAGCTCTCTCACTATGTTGGAGTGGGTTCCCTGTGGTTTGTTATTGTAATGACCCGGCGTCGGTCAAGATGTATCGTATCATGTATATTATCGTACCAAATTCCGCAATCTTTGACTCGGTGTGTATTTTGAAAACAAATTCAGGCTCTGTGTCGCAGTGTTAAAAAATAGCGGCGAAGAATAGGGAAAAAAACGTGATTTGAGTACTAAATGAAACATCCGTTGTGAGAATTGGTTCACACGTTCGGAGTCAGTAGTCGGCTTTTCCCCCAGAAATTTTCTTTTATTGTTGTTGTTTTTTTTCTTTATTTTTTTTCTTGAGCAAATGACGCTGCTCGGAACGATCGGAACACATCGCAACTTTTATGGCATGAAATTGAGCATGATTTTGTATTGAATGTGCTAATTAATTGGCGTGGGTAGTTTCTCGTTGAGCCTCGGTTCCGGTGTATTTCATGTGACCTGGCTTTGAACATCCAGCCTTTTCTTGGGGTTTTATTATCCCATTCGATGCAGGTGCGATACTTTTTCGTAAAGACAAGAGATAATTCTAGGGACTAATTGGAGTCGGAAAGAAAAAAGGCAATAAGAAAACTGAAGAAAGAAAATGAGCAATGTTTTGTCACATCTAGGTTCTCTGATTGCTTGTCTATGATTGGTCAATGATATTACCGGAAGTAATCGTGTCGGTAATAACATGCGTACAACGATCAATCGAATGTAAACCGCTTCACGACCGAACGTGAATCTATAGAAACGATGCGTTCAGTTCCTTTGGGTATCGATCGCTACTGGGGCTTCTCCATTTAAACAACCGTTTCTCCATCTATGGAAAGTAGAGAAAGCTGACTGTTTTAAGGACGATTGAGCGACTAGGGTATTCCGGAAATCTTGACAATTCTGAAGGTTTTACGCGGGATTTGAGTTTGTTGAGTATTGTCCTCGCATATTTTGGGAATATTCAAGCTGGTTGTTGACCACATTTACACTTCTGCTGAACACTACCAAGTTGTGTCTTCTCTCTTTTTATGTGCAATCTACGAGAAAGGATGACATAAATGTGGATTTATACGACGGGTTTGATCCGTGAACAAATCATGAAGGAAATTCGTACTGAAAGGGGCTGTGCTTCGAGAGTGTGCTTCGTTCGGCTTGATGCAGCTGTTTTGTACACATTAGTTAAGTCTTAAAGTAATTCAGGGCAACTGAATATTTACAGTGTTTTTCATCTGCTGGGACGCATTTGAAAGTCAATTCTGGTTTGGTCAGGTCTGTTTTCTACGCGATCGAAATGAGTGGAAAGCCGCAGTCCACGACTGACTTTCTTGAAAGCGTTTCAGAGAATGAATCCACTCAAGAGTTGGATGAGGTCTTTGGGTAGGTTGTCTCTTCGTTTGTTTATTTGCGCTGTTGTTCCTTATCACCAGAAGTTGTCACTCTAGGCGAGAACGTTTTTAGAAAATAACTTTTAGAGCTTCGACTTCTGTCGAGGTGTCTTGTAAATTTTTTTGGCTGGTGTGAATTTTTCTGTAATGCTCTTTTTCATGATCAGCACTTCCAAGTCAGATCTCCAACCATCTACAAGTGCCACAAACACATCACAGCCCGTTAGCGAAAAAGAAGTTATACTGGACATAAAAGAGGAAAGAGGGTATGTAATTCACTCAAAGGAATCCTTAAAATTTATTGTGATTGAATTATTTCAAGTGATGAAGGCAATATTCAAATGTGAGTTAGGGAAATCAGCAACCCCACTTATCTCTATAAATATAAATATGGATTCGCCGCACATTAATATTTCAAATATCATGGATATTCAAGAGATTCCCCTTTCAGACCCATGTATCTCCTTTTATATCAACAATCTCTGTCTATAATTTTTGGTATTTTTAACAAAACGTGGAACGGGTTTTTCAAGTGAAAAATGAGACAAAATCCATTTCTTTCTTGTCTGTGAAATTTAATAATTTATTAATTGCGACCGTGAAAAAGGTTGTTCAGAGGAATAATATTTGTGAATTTTGACACTTTGATTTTAATAAAAGGTTTTGGCTGGAAAATTCAGCCTTCGTGTCTGTCGTGAATAGTCCACTTTTTGCTGCATTTAAACAGTGAGTTGTATATTGGTTACTGAACCATAACATCTCAATATTTTCTTACATACCCTATCTGTTAATACACGATTCTATCGCTTCATTATTTTGTTCGGTAAAGGATTTTAGTTTTTTAAGACAACTAAGAATGCTATACAAACGTACACAATTTTGCTTGATTTCTCAGCAGAGACATTTTGAGAATTTGTTTTGCTCAGATTTGAATTCGTAATTTGGAACTGTGACAAACCGTGTTTTGCTCAACAACATTTTGAGGTGAAGAACTTTTTAATTGTATGTAAATAAACACTTCTATTTGGTTAGCAATATTCACGTTTACAACTAAAGCAATACATGTTTCCCATCCTCGGGAACCCAGGGGTATATTCTGTCGCTCGATACTCGCTCCCAGAGAAATATCCATGCTTCTATTAATTTATTAATATTAATATTATTATGATTATGATTACATAATATTATGACATATTATTATTATTAATTATTATTATTAAAAAAAGATATTATGATGATGATTGTTATTATTAATAGTTATTATTATCTGACTATTTACATGTAGCATCATAGGTTTATTACAATGTACTTTAGGAATTTTTATTTTACATGTATCATATTATTATGATTATTACTTTGTTATTAATAATATTATTATGCTAAATGCATTACGGTAGTGTACTATATACACATTAGAAATTTGAATATAAGCCGACTGAAACTGACTGATTTTTCAAGCCTACAATGTACGTGAGGGCATTTAATATGAACCACTCCTCTATAATAGGTATTTTATTTTATTAGCTTCGCTGTGGAAAATTTTAATGACCAATAATTATAATAATAAACAGTTTTAGGAGCATCCACATGATATGTATATTATTTGTATATTTAGTTTATATTAATTTATTTTTATTTTTATATTTTTATTTATAATAATGAGTATATATTACATTGATAATTTAGTTTAGGGGGGGGGGGGGTAGTTTTCGTAAGTTAGTAAGGTTTGAACATTTTTTATCATTTGTATATAATTATTTCTAGTGTTGTGTAATGCGCATTTGATCATATTCAAATGCTAAAATGCGCAATATAAGCAATAAACATTATTATTATTATTATTATTACTGCCGTGGTCAAAATGTCGCTAAAGATATAATACGAATAATATATAAAGATATAATACGAATGTCGAAAATGTTTCTTAATCAAGCATTCTAAAAACCATAAATAGAGTTTTATTAATATTAATTACCGTAATAATAATAACTAATACTGATAACAATATAGCAACACCATACACCATTTTAATGGTGTATATAGAAACCGGTGGGAATGAGAATAATATGGAAGGGGACCAGACCGGGGGAATCAGTAGAGATATGGGAGGGGGAGGGGGCATAAATTTAGAACACATAGACACGTACGTAGGAAACTGCTATTTTACCTGGCACAGAAATAAAGTTATTATTATTTATTATTGAGCATTTTGTTCTTATATTTGATATACATGTATCAGATGAATTCATAGTTTGTATGCATCGCAATCTCTACATTAAAACTGTATTGACCAATATATGTAGATAATAATTATCTTATAAATATATTATACAATATTGTATTTCTGTATCTAATCAATAATGTGCAAGTATTCTAGTGTCTTGTTATTGTTGTGTTTGGCTGCGTTATGTTGACAGTATTAACTAAAGGTACTTGTGTATAGTGCAGTAGTAAACACCACAATATCATGCAGACTTTGTTTTTGTTTGACATTAAGTAATTGTATAATAATTACTACTTAAATAGCTTCAATATGTTCATTAGTGAGTTGGTATGCATATATGCATTGTGTATGTTAAGATCTTTGTATTTGCCAGTCTTTTAATAATTTAATGTACATGTACAGTTGTACATTGTAATCTATGTGTAATTGAAAACATGAAACATTAGCACTTGATATTCTTTATGATGGCATAAATTTCTAGAATTCAATAATATCAAATTTGCATTTCAATATATAATATTATTATTATGTACTCTTTGTTTCTGTTTGGAGATAATGACGTATGTTCTAAGTTGCTATAATTCATAGTAATAAATCTGAGAATTCATTTATATTCAGCATCACCAGCTAATGTAATAGATACATATGAGCAGCCGTACGTGTTGACATAATTAAATATTGTATCAGACTTGTCATATCCACAAATGTATAAAATCATGTTCTACTATAATTTTCAAGATACCAGTAAGTTTGGCCGAGAAAATCCAACTTAAAGTTGATGTAAATGAGGACAATTTTGTATCAGATATACAAGCTCTGCCACGGTTGTGATTTCTAAATGTGTTTTCCTCGTGAATTATTGATGAATATGATAAACTTTGTTTATTAAGTTTCTACATCCACAATAGCTTACTCTGCAGAACAGCACGTGGCTCTAAGATTACACCTACTGTAAGTACTGTACATCGTATGACATTATTTCTGGTCAACTTCCCTGTTGTGCATGCATGCGTAGCTTCTAAATACTATGTATTTGCTCATTCAAGCAGACTACGTTTTCCTCTTTTGAATATTGTTTAAATAAGGAAAATCTTGTCATTATTCAATTTACATGTGACCTTCAGCAGTGCATAAGTTAGAGTGTTTTACTAAACCCTGTAACATAAATGTAGATATTGGTTTAATTTTGTTGAGGTTAAATATTCAACAATATTCACTTTTTACTATATACCAACTCAGGAACCTGAAAATAATATTTCAATATCAAAAAAATATTGATTCTGAAACTGTGACAAAATGAGAGTTTACACCCACCATCCTGTCTGCCACATTATCCTGAGTGAATAATGAACAATAATATTATTCCACAAAATGAAGTCATACATGAGCAGATACATTTTGTAGCCAACAAGGCTAGCGCCAAGTTGGCTATCAGCCATGTACAATGAGATTGAGTTGAATATTATTGTTTATTATATAGACAACCACTGAATGGGGAGTTTGCAGGTGTTGAATGACATTTTAAATTTTAATCCAGCAAAAACAAAAATATAATATTTGAAAAGAGCACACCAAAATTAGCAAAAGTTGAAATTTTGAAGTAATTTCGATGAATAGAAAGTTATGAGCAACCGAAATTGGCTTTTTTCTTAAGAAATTTACGGTGGTGGGCAAGCTGTTTTTATTTTTAGTTCGGCAAAACTGGTTTGCCATTGTTGAAAATCTCCAACTTTCTCTACTCGTGGTATATCAGCTGATAGCCTACTAGTAGAGTAGCCAATCAGAGCATGCGCTTGCTCATATCGAGTGGTTATCGAATAGCCCAAGATAGAGAACCAATCAGATTGCACGATGTATGTAGGTTCATGAGTTGGTATCATTAGTACACCCTAATTCCATTGTTCTTTTGTTTTCACACTGAATTTTATTTTATGGGTTAATAAAACCACCCTCGCAAGAGTAGATTAATTGATACGTTATCTAATGTTACAATTAATTATGATGTGATGTTTAAGTCAAGAAAATGTTGTTCATGTGGCTATCAAACCTTTCACTTGTATACTTTCGTAGTTGTTATGATGTACACGATTGATATTAGAAATATTTGTTGGCTAGTATCTTTAATTGCACTTTTTTCCTTGTGTTTAAGACTACTATGAATAGTTTATTTTTTTTGTAGAAATAACGCTGTGTCTAACCCATAGACAATAGTAGATACACCTATTTCGAAAAAGGTTGTCAGAGAAAATGGACTCAAAAGTTATTAAAAAGTGAAATTGTATAGTCTGCAAACTAAAGTGTTTGCATATCAGCAGAGTAACCCACAGTCCATGCATTCATGCATAGCATAGTCGCCAAACATTCTAAGTGCCGATTTCCTTTCGTTTCTTTCTTCGTTCAGTCACACCTTTCCTCTGCTTTCATAAATAAATAAATATTTTCTCAGTAGATCCACGAAGTGGCTATTCTTCTACTGGCACTCACACTCACTTTCATCGCACAAGAGAAACTTTTACCTTTGAAGTCACTCACTTCAAATACAATGGATTGTGTAGGACGAAGGTTGACATTTCCTAAGGACACAAAGACATTCTTTTTGAGTCGTAAGGTTAAAAATATTTTTTTATGTGTGTCATGTGAATGACAGAAGAGGTTAAATAACTCTGTTTTTCATACACTGAGTCAAACATCCCGTAAGTGACCACCCAAAATGTCAAGCTTTGTGGTCGCTTACGAGAGGCGGTCGCTTACGAGAAGTTCCAACTATAGTGATTTGACTTGGAACTGAACTTTTGGTATTTTGGAAAACTGGTCGCTTAGGAGAGGTGATCGTTTACGTGGTCGCAACCGGAGGTTCAATTGAAAAACTTTTGGAAGACCGGAATACGTTCTGTATAAATTTGTCAGATACGTCTACCGTCTTTCAGTGTTACATCACTGGGCAACAATCTCGACAAGAAGCAGCTGAAACTGAAAGAGAAGGAAAGGACGTACCGGTATGCCGACATCACGTAGAAAGTATACATTGTGTAGTATTCAACAACACACGACACAAAGACCGACCGACAAACAAATAAACAAACACAGAAGCAAACCATAGAATCGGGGTGTAGATAAAACGCGGGCGCGGACGGCGGACGGCGGACGGCGGACGGCGGACGGCGGACCGCGGACGGCGGACCGCGGACGGCGGACCGCGGACGGCGGACCGCGGACGGCGGACCAAATTAAAAAAGAGAAAAGAGAGAGAAAAGAAAAAAAAATGAGAAAAGAAAACAAAAAGAAAAAAAAATGTTTTTCTGCGAGAATGTATTTAGACAAATAGATGTCTACTGCTACTGATATGTATACTTCGAAGTGAGAAACAAAAGAAAACATTAATTAGTGTACCACCGTATGTTTAATAATTGAAGCTGCAAAGGTCTATCGATTATCATATGTGATAGCTTTTCTTTTCTTTTGATTTGACTTACATTAGAACTTGGAATATTCCCTGTTATAGTACCTTTGGTACTCGTCAAAGAATTCATCCTGATTACAATACCCCTGAAGCGGCGTTCGAGCTGCTATTTTACTATGGACATATTATTTACTTTACTACTTATACAAACTAGCATGTGTACTAGTTTACAAATCCGTCTTCACTCCTCATTTCTACATTACTTACTTCAGACCCCCATTACATTTTTTGCTCGAACTGGCATTTACCGACTACAGCTATTTCAAAAAACGTTTTCTTGTGAATACTTACTGCGAACTGCATTTCAACTTGACCGAAACCGGTAAATGATGCATTGTATATTGTATATTGGCCGGTTCCAGTATATCGATCAGCTCCAATATAGCGAGGAAACCTGAACTGCTGATTTACTTTGATATATTTAAAATATATCACAAGACAACGTTTTTTGAAATAGCTGTATATTATTATTATAGATCATTCATTACAAGAGCATTTTTTTTGTTTTCCACATCATTTCCGGTATGTTTCCACTTCATGTTGACCTTTGCCGCGTTCTGCGTGCTGATCTCAGGTAACGCTCTATTCGCTGCCTCGTATAATAACTAACGTAAATTAATATTAGAATGTTGTACGGCAACTGAATAATTTATTATAATAAACTGATACTTCATAATAGAATTAAATACACTGCAGCTCAGAATTTAATTTATGAACATTGATGAATTAGCTTGTAGCTCTAACACCTATATTTATTGGACTTTATGTTAACATGTCACTTTATGTTACAAGCTAACTTTATTCAGTACGTATGTTCAAACATTCAAAAGTCTTATGTTAGAATCACTGCAAAGTTTGCTCTATTACAGTCAGAGACTATGGGTCACTATGGCCTGAACCAAGCATGAGGAGGTCTGAATAGTATCCCAGAATGCATTGCGGAAGAAATGTTGTGAAGTTCACGCTTCCACGCTTCAAGAATGTGATTTGTTAGTGCAAGCAATATTTTTTTAGCAATATCGCCAGCAATAAAGGTAAGATTTGTATTACATGTTTCCAGTGCATTAATACTACATTCCTGAAGACTTTATCTCATGATTTTCTCACTGTCTTTTGAAAAAAATAGTAGCTCACGAACGGTATTGACTACGCTTTGAAAATTTGAGTGATAGGCACTCACCAAAAACCGCTTTATTCTTATTATTGACTTGAGTATTTTATATTTTAATAACACGTTATCGTACTGTAAGGCTTGGAGAACGTTTGTATATAAAATTACTCAAAGTTACTCCACGTTTTAGATAGTTTTACTGGCTCCGAAGTTAGTCATTTTTTGACACTTGTGGTCGTATTTCTTTGCTCTGAAGCGTTCGTGACAACGCGTCACGGCATGTGACAAAACAACTATTTCGTTGCTAAAATCAATAACTGGTTCTAATAGATACGCTAAAAGGCAGTAACTAATATCAACTTTTACTTTTTCAGAATTATGGATGAAAAATTATGATCTTAAAATATTCTACTGAATATGGTTCGTCTGTGTTGATCGAGGAAGCAGCGAGTTGACCACTGATCAGTGTTCTCTTCGTTGTCAGACTCTGTGAAAGACAGATCGTGTTCAAATTCTTCTGGCTCTGATTCAATTTCGGGAAGACTGCTCTCGTTCAATGAAAGGTATTGCAGATCTTGAACATGATCTTATTGTCGGAGTTCGAAGGAACACAAACAACTGTCCGAGCATTCGTGAAACAATTATAACTCAAACTCTGACTTAAATCCAGTGGAGGTAGTTTATGATCCACTGGACTGACTTCAGGTAATGTTGGCGGTACTCAGTTAGCCGCTGGAGCTGGTAGAATTTCGAATTTCCACAATACAGTGACAAAGGTTTCTTGTTGTCATGTAACTCAGTTCAGAATCGAAGAACTGAAAAATTCAACGAGTAAACGAGTTGTGGTCTGTTGTCGAGCAAGGGATCAATGCAACACGTTTATCGCTGAATTTGTCGATAAAACTGATGTGAACCATCCTAAAAACAGCTTCAAACCCTTCCAGGCCGGATACGGACACCAGAACGACAACTTCTTGTCGTCTTGCTGGTTGTGAGAAAGTGATGACGTCACGAAAACGATAATATAATATGAAACGCAATGCATTCTGGGATACTATTCGACGTTATCTTGACTGACATGAGTCAATCTGGCAAACACCTCGCCCTGGTTTCACATGCATTCCTTCCTACCCAAGTTTACCGTCGTTGTGATTTGTCGGCAATATCATTTATTTCTCCTTACTTTAACATTTCACTTTAATGTTACAAGCTAGCTTTATTACGTATGTTCAATTCAAAGTTCTTATGTAGTGCGTTCAGACTTTCAGCGAAAGTTAGCTAGCTAAGCTCATATACGTGTTTGTTCATCTATCGTCGTGTTTGAAGATTTAGCTAGTTAACCTTTATTGCATGTTCACATTGTTAATATTCAAGCTAGTTACTACTCAACAATAGTAATCCAATATCTGTTATTTGAAATTTTGGCGGTTATAAACAACTAACTTTTCTGATTTCTTGATTGATCCAAGTAAACGAGGAGTGAATAATAGATATAAGTAACGAATCTAAAACAATGAAGATGACAAAACCAACACCATTAGCGAGTTTCCAGAGTTATTAAAACCATGTCCCGACATGGTTTGAAATTTGCCTGTTTCCGGTTAATATTCCCAATGACTGAGTAAACGACGCTATGAGTCAATCTGGCAAACACATCCATTCCACTACTACCGGCCTTTATATCACTGTGTTTAATACCCAAGTTTACCGTCGTTGTGATTTGTCGACAATTCATTTATTTCTGCTTACTTTACATTTCACTTTATGTTACAGGCAAGCTAATTGTGTTTCGTATTCAAACCGATTCCAAGTTCTAATGTAAGTCAAATCAAAAGAAAAGAAAAGCTATCACATATGATAATCGATAGACCTTTGCAGCTTATTAAACATACGGTGGTACACTAATTAATGTTTTCTTTTGTTTCTCACTTCGAAGTATACATATCAGTAGCAGTAGACATCTATTTGTCTAAAAAAAATAAAAACATTTTTTACAATTTTGTTTTGTTTTCTCTCTCTTTTCTCTTTTTTCAATTTTCAATTTTGTCCGCCGTCCGCCGTCCGCCGTCCGCGTTTTATCTACACCCATAGAATCGTGAACACTTAACGTAAATACCAAAGCAAACAAATAGAATAAACAAATCAGTAAACTGAAATCATCTCAATTTGTGTGGCACAATTTGCCTTTTTGAAGAGAGGCGGCGGCCAATGAAACTACGAGGAAAAACCACAATCGATTCATATTGAATGCTCCTAGAAAAACTGTCAGTTCTTTTACCCTAACGTATATATTGTAATTGATCCTACTAATAGTCCACAGCAACTACTATTACGTACATTAGTGTATACATGGATAAAAGCATTGTGATCCTTTACCGGTATTTCTTCCCGTATCTATACAGTAATAATCAGTTACCTGCGATATCTCTATTACTCAGAGGTATTGTTATGATGATTTGTGGTTGACATTAAGTCACGTTCAGGTTCGAACCGTTCGAGGGGGCGTCAGTTAGACAATCCACGAGTATGCTACTGCGTCTTTGTGACGTTATCACGTTTTATTATTTCAAAAGTGCGAGAAGAATCCGATTTACTCTGGGTAGTTATGCTCTCGATTTTCTCCATTATTTTGCCATGAATAAACGCTGTACGCGTAGTTGTTGATGACGGTGAAAGCTGTGGCCGACTGAGGAAATAAAAAATCTCGAATCTAATCCGCTTAAAAACACATCTTTCTCGTGATGCAGGTTCTTGCATTATCAGCTTCTATAACTATTCATCAAAAAAGTGACATCTTATGCAATTAGATATACAGCTATTTCATACATGTTGTGAAGAATACTGAATGGCAGGTCGATGAGATGAATTATAAAGAATATATATTTTAAAGTAATGTTACCATAATTATTAATAACAGTAGTTTTCGTAATCCCGTGAAAGTGACAATGGTCAAATACACATTAAGTACACCATAATTCCATTGTGCTCTTTGGTTTTCATTTGACTGTTACACTAAGTAATACATGTAGTTTCTGTTACAGGGGTTTATGAAACCACTTTATAAAGTCAAAAACCCTTTTTGTTATAAGTACAACATTTATTGTAATTGTACTGCATGCGTTCCTTATTGGATGATGGGATGAGGAGATTGAGGTGAGAAGAGGTGGAAGGAAGGAAAGCCAACGAGGAACGCTTGTAATGCAGACTATTTTAACCTTGGAATGTACAATACATTGTACTGTGTCGCTAGAGGCTAGAGTTCATTCTGTGATGATACAGAAAAACTGAAGCGAGACAGAGTTTTGTACTTCAATTGATGATTGACAGGTAAACCATTTTCATGTCATTTCCAGTCGTCTTTTCATGGTTAGTCGTTATTATAAATCCACGTAACGTTTCCGTGAGGCATTTCTTATGTCTTATCGTGGACTGAAAAGGAGATTCAGAACCCAACGCAGAACCATCGACTCGTTTATGAATATTTCTCTAAACTGACTTCTGAATGACCTGTTTTTACAAGCATTATCGTTATCTCTGACTAGTGCAGCGAAATGTAGCTTTCGCGAGCACTTACCTACATCTGATGCATTGCCTAAAGCAAAGGATGCAGTTTGTATGTAAACACGTTTGTTCGAAAAATTACACGAAATTCAAGTTTGAAGCACATCGAACAAAGGCGCTATTAAAATTGTATTTATTAGTCGGGCTTCCTGTGGAAGGCCCGACTCTAAAAATGCAGTCCGTTCGTCGTCGTCGTTGACCTCAAATCGCCAACTGGGTTCTACAGCGCATGCCCCCTGTGCCGGCCGCTAAGATAATCACCGAAGGCTCTAACAACATGGTTTATCAATACGAGACAACCGTGTTAGAGGAAGGTTATGTCGTCTTGTTTTCAAAATAACCACAATAATTCATAGAGATGTGGATTTATCATTCTCATACTCATTAATTATTCATGAGGTAACCAGCCAATCAAATGCGTGCGCAGAATAATACCACGTGATGTACTTTGAAACTAGGGAAAGTACTGGCAAGAGTAACTGGAAATTTGTGACTGTACTGTACTGTAACTGGAAATTCGTGACTGTACATGAGCTTTAATCTGAAAGCAGGCTCTACTCCATGCTACTCAAGAGTCCAACACATGTGAGATACGATGTCCTCGACTCTACGCATGAGCAGAGCATATGCAAAGACTCAAATTCTTGCTTTTCCGGGCTAAAATCTTGGCATAGCTCCTTGCAATGAAATATCGACCTGTTATTTCAAGTTGCCGTATGTGGGCTCCTTTTCCAGTATAGCACAGAAAAGGTTACGCTATCTTATCAATCGTTATTGTAAGAATGTAAATATCAAGCTAGCATTTTCATCGTTCAAAATTAGTAGTTTGTTTAATGTGAAGGACCTTGTACCCAAGGGATTGCGTTCGCGCGTCGTCTACACATTTATTTGTTCAAGTTGTAATGCTTGCTAGTGAGACGACCAGACATCTTTCCACGCGCATTCGCGAACATCTTTCCTTGGATAAGGCTTCACACCTTTACAAACATCTACAGAAGTCTCAGACTTGTCTCGATGCTTCCTCTGAAGAATCTTTTTCCATTTTGGATCGTGCGGAATCTCAATTCCAGCTTAAAATAAAGCACTGCACATACTTTGGGAGAAACCTGGCTTAAACCAACAACTTAAGCATGTAAATTTAAGACTCTCAGTATAGTCATAGTCACGCTTCCCACTTATTTTAGTTACCTTTATTTAGCTTAATCGTCCCTTCGGGAATTACTACATTATTTATACACTACCATGCTTGTAATTATCACAACTGAAGATGGCAGCAGATCTGTCGAAACATGTCGTCATAGTCACGCTTCCCACTTATTTTAGTTACCTTTATTTAGCTTAATTGTCCCTTCGGGAATTACTACATTATTTATACACTTACCATGCTTGTAATTATCACAACTGAAGATGGCAGCAGATCTGTCAAAACATGTCTTACAAACTAAAAAATGCTGTCCTTACTTTAAGAATGAATACTACTTATTTTAATAATGTTCTGATTTTATCGTCCTTCATTGACACTTACACTATCACCTTATTCCTTTATCCAATCATAAAAGAGTTACAATTCATTTGGATATAACTATGAGAGTCTTGACCCTTTTCCCCAGACGCTTTCCATCTCTAACTGTCGTCTCGTCGCGCATTACTGACAACACCTGCTCAATATGCGCTTGTTCAGCCGTGTCACGAAAGTTCATCAAGCCGGTCATGAAATCAAGCAAAAGGTTTCCTTTGATGGAGTCTTCATCAAATACTTCAGTCACGTCTATCTCGAACTCTTGCGCGAACATCTCGTACTTCCATCCATACTTGACAGTGGCCGTGATGACTTGGTCTACAGGTGATTTCTCAGGGTCCTCAGGACATGATCGTTCACATCGCTGACTGCAAAGTGCTCTTACAACTTCTATCAAGTCTTCACGTCCACCAAGTACAACCAATACTCGTCCATTCTCTCGTAACTCCTTCTCTAAATCGTGTTGTAGGGCTTCCCCCACATCAACAAAATGCATGCAATGAATAAAGTGAACAATGTCAAACTTTACTGCCGGTTCTTCTCTGCTCCTCTCTTGTGTGTAGCCGTCGAAGGTTTTCGTGTGAAGATCAAAACTAATTTGACCTTTCATCGAATCAGGCAAGTTTTCGATGGCTTTCTTGTACAGATGAATTTGACGAGCACTTGGTTCAACTGAACGGTTGAATATCTTCAGGTCTTGGTACTTGTCGTCTCTCTGCACCTCTTCATGGACTATTTTAAGGATTGCTATATCCACGGCTCCATCACCACTACCGACACTCAAGATGTTGAAGTGATCAAGACCACGACTTGTTTGGAGTATTTTTCTTACCAAGGATTGCAGATGAAGACGTAGGATTTCAGTACTCTTTGAGGATTCGTTAGATTTCTCTTGAAATACGTCATGGGCCATATAATAGCGATCTTTAATAGACGACTCCATGTTAACGGTTCAAACTACCTCTGGGTGACACGTCGCTTACCGATAGCTTTGTGGCTGAAAAAATTTGGGTGGGAACCGAGTTTTGCTTCGAATCATAAATTTGAAATTTCAGATTAGTTGGGAAATAAATCGCCAGCGAATTCGAAACTACTTTCAAAACTAATGCGTACCGAGGCGAATCCGTGCCGTTGGCGCAGCCGGCCCTGGAACCGAGGACAATAAAAGACGCTACGGGGAGGACGAGCGTGGCTGTTGACCTGACAAAACGATGGTGTGTGTCAGTTGGTTTTTACACTGGTTTGAAAGCATGGTAAGCTTAAATATATATTTTTCACTAGCTTAACTTCACATACGTATTAAAACGTAAATAGATCTTATTAGCTTATGTGCTTATGTACACATTTAGGATAAAGTTGAATTACGAACATCGAGAGGGTTGTTTCTTTAATAAACGACAAGTATTTGCTGTCACGTCGACGAAGAGAAGGAAAATATATCGCCCGAAGGATATTTGATAACCAAGAAGATAATTAGAAAAGCTGTAAGGGAAATATGGAGAGGTAACGGACGTGTGATGCAAGGCCAAAGTATAAGAAAACATGGTCAACAGCCACGCTCGTCCTCCCAGTAGCGTCTTTTATTGTCCTCGGTTCCAGGGCCGGCTGCGCCAACGGCACGGATTCGCCTCGGTACGTATTAGTTTTGAAAGTAGTTTCGAATTCGCTGGCGATTTATTTCCCAACAAATCTGAAATTCGCTCTTCAATGAGTACGAGATAGAAGAATAGGTATCTGATTATATGTTGTGGGAGTTTGCAGCCGATAAGTTGAGTATTTATAGCAAAAAAATCGTATTTCCCCGAGCTGTTTGGGCATTTCGAATCGATAATCGAAGTGGAGTGTCCACCCTTTTCATTTTTCCTTACTGGTCCGGAAAAAAAAAAATTCTGAAAAAAAATAACCAGGCAGGTTAAGTTAACAGACAACAAAGGTGTATAGCGGAAAAAAATACTTTATTTCGAATTTTTTTTTTTACTGAATTTATGCTTGGGCTCCCTGTGATATCGCCCGAAGAAGCAGAAATGGACCGCATTAGCCATTACATTTGCTGTCTATCGCGTCTCCTTATTGAATTACAGTATTAAAATCAGTGGGTCGGGTTGATGTTTATATTTATACTGATACATGCCGGCTTACTTATACCCGTACACTCTAAATAAGATTCCAATATTGTAATGAGCTTCTGGCTGCCATGATATCGGCCAGTGAATGAATAATAGCTTCGCCTGACACTTATCTGGTGATTCAGCAGTAACATGAATAATCTTAGCCTGATTTTCAGCCGCGGAGAACCGCTGACCGACTCAAAATCAGGTTCGAATAATCCGAGTCCCAGACGGGCATGTGATAAAACCAGAATAGTCGCGAATAGCGACGAATAGTAAACTAGACGCTTTAACAAGCGTTCACTCGTGCCCTGGTGCGATTGAGCACTGGGATGCATTGTAGCATGAAAGACGCATACTTATGGGCCTCCTCCACCTTCCATTCGGTGAGGGACTGAGCTGTGAAGAACGAAGAGATCAGGAACGAACTGAACTGACCGAGACACCCCAGTCTCACCCCAGACAATGGAAGCTTAGAAATCCTTTATCAGTTATACAAAATGGAAGTTAAACTGTTATAAGATTTTTTCAGATTTTTCAGATATGATTTTGAGTCCGCGGAACGACCTGGTCCAAAAATAAATAGAGTAGGTCGATAAAACCTCATAGATCAGCTTTTAGTGGTCTCGTTCCCATTCCCACTCTATTGCAGATTGTGCTTAGTCATTCTTAGTCATCATAGGTGTATTCACTACTTAAACATTTCTCAATGTTTAGATCTGAGATAACGATTATAGTGATCAAATCAGTGTTTGGTTACTTGTTGGGTGACTCGGTAGAGCATACAGAATTTGGAATCGCCCGGCACTCGACAACAAAATAATAACATAATACCGGCCAGCTCAGAATTTGTATGAACGGCTAGTTAAGAGGGTTAACAGTGCTAGCAAAATCGAGAAAACATATTTAGATTTTGGGGAACTACTTTACGTGAGTTTAAAAAATTTTAAAGCCCGTGTTTTATCGGCCATAAAGATCCGAGCCGTCTGGCTTCAGATATATTTAAGCTTACTGTTGAGTCAGTCATGTTCTAACCGATGTTCTAACCACGGTTCAAACGGCTTTATTAGCATCATTGTAGCAGAGTACTAGTATGACAAGCTTGTTGGAGAGTGTTCGAAATCCATAGGAAACTATTCGTTAATAAAGTACTTGGCAAAACTATGAAATATCTGATAACTTACCCGGTGGCTGACTTGAGCTTACAAGACTGACTAATTAATATTCAGAACGAACTCAGTTAAATGTACTTATGTAAATTACATTCTTTCGTGCTCGAGCGAAACACTTACAAAGCACTATTTTCAGTCAATCATGCTTGTTGACGTTGTTGCGGTACATGCACTCCATTATGAAACTATCTCTTTGAAATACAAAACACTATTCAGTTTAGCAGCATTAAAACAATTATATTCAAGATAATACTTTATTAATACTTTATTAATTCTCCCCCATGGGGCTTTTCAGAAACACTACTTAACTATAAATGTATATTATAAATGTAATTATCACAACTGAAGATGGCAGCAGATCTGTCGAAACATGTTTTACAAACTAAAAAATGTTGTCCTTACTTTAAGAATGAGTACTACTTTATTTTAATAATGTTCTGATTTTATCGTCCTTCATTGACACTTACACTATCACCTTATTCCTTTATCCAATCATAAAAGAGTTACAATTCATTTGGATATAACTATGAGAGTCTTGACCCTTTTCCCCAGACGCTTTCCATCTCTAACTGTCGTCTCGTCGCGCATTACTGACAACACCTGCTCAATATGCGCTTGTTCAGCCGTGTCACGAAAGTTCATCAAGCCGGTCATGAAATCAAGCAAAAGGTTTCCTTTGATGGAGTCTTCATCAAATACTTCAGTCACGTCTATCTCGAACTCTTGCGCGAACATCTCGTACTTCCATCCATACTTGACAGTGGCCGTGATGACTTGGTCTACAGGTGATTTCTCAGGGTCCTCAGGACATGATCGTTCACATCGCTGACTGCAAAATGCTCTTACAACTTCTATCAAGTCTTCACGTCCACCAAGTACAACCAATACTCGTCCATTCTCTCGTAACTCCTTCAGACAAAATCGTGTTGTAGGGCTTCCCCCACATCAACAAAATGCATGCAATGAATAAAGTGAACAATATCAAACTTTACTGCCGGTTCTTCTCTGCTCCTCTCTTGTGTGTAGCCGTCGAAGGTTTTCGTGTGAAGATCAAAACTAATTTGACTTTTCATCGAATCAGGCAAGTTTTCGATGGCTTTCTTGTACAGATGAATTTGACGAGCACTTGGTTCAACTGAACGGTTGAATATCTTCAGGTCTTGGTACTTGTCGTCTCTCTGCAGCTCTTCATGGACTATTTTAAGGATTGCTATATCCACGGCTCCATCACCACTACCGACACTCAAGATGTTGAAGTGATCAAGACCACGACTTGTTTGGAGTATTTTTCTTACCAAGGGTTGCAGATGAAGACGTAGGATTTCAGTACTCTTTGAGGATTCGTTAGATTTCTCTTGAAATACGTCATGGGCCATATAATAGCGATCTTTAATAGACGACTCCATGTTAACGGTTCAAACTACCTCTGGGTGACACGTCGCTTACCGATAACTTTGTGGCTGAAAAAATTTGGGTGGGAACCGAGTTTTGCTTCGAATCATAAATTTGATTTGCATAACATTAATTTGCATGGCTGTAGCCAATATCGGCTAATATCGCCCCCTGATATCGCCCGAAGAAGCAGAAATGGACCGCATTAGCCATAACATTTTCTGTCTATCGCGGCTGCTTATTGTCCTTATTGAATTACAGTATTAAAATCAGTGGGTCGGGTTGATGTTTATATTTATACTGATACATGCCGGCTTACTTATACCCGTACACTCTAAATAAGATTCCAATATTGTAATGAGCTTCTGGCTGCCATGATATCGGCCAGTGAATGAATAATAGCTTCGCCTGACACTTATCTGGTGATTCAGCAGTAACATGAATAATCTTAGCCTGATTTTCAGCCGCGGAGAACCGCTGACCGACTCAAAATCAGGTTCGAATAATCCGAGTCCCAGACGGGCATGTGATAAAACCAGAATAGTCGCGAATAGCGACGAATAGTAAACTAGACGCTTTAACAAGCGTTCACTCGTGCCCTGGTGCGATTGAGCACTGGGATGCATTGTAGCATGAAAGACGCATACTTATGGGCCTCCTCCACCTTCCATTCGGTGAGGGACTGAGCTGTGAAGAACGAAGAGATCAGGAACGAACTGAACTGACCGAGACACCCCAGTCTCACCCCAGACAATGGAAGCTTAGAAATCCTTTATCAGTTATACAAAATGGAAGTTAAACTGTTATAAGATTTTTTCAGATTTTTCAGATATGATTTTGAGTCCGCGGAACGACCTAGGTCGATAAAACCTCATAGATCAGCTTTTAGTGGTCTCGTTCCCATTCCCACTCTATTGCAGATTGTGCTTAGTCATTCTTAGTCATCATAGGTGTATTCACTACTTAAACATTTCTCAATGTTTAGATCTGAGATAACGATTATAGTGATCAAATCAGTGTTTGGTTACTTGTTGGGTGACTCGGTAGAGCATACAGAATTTGGAATCGCCCGGCACTCGACAACAAAATAATAACATAATACCGGCCAGCTCAGAATTTGTATGAACGGCTAGTTAAGAGGGTTAACAGTGCTAGCAAAAATCGAGAAAACATATTTAGATTTTGGGGAACTACTTTACGTGAGTTTAAAAAATTTTAAAGCCCGTGTTTTATCGGCCATAAAGATCCGAGCCGTCTGGCTTCAGATATATTTAAGCTTACTGTTGAGTCAGTCATGTTCTAACCGATGTTCTAACCACGGTTCAAACGGCTTTATTAGCATCATTGTAGCAGAGTACTAGTATGACAAGTTGTTGGAGAGTGTTCGAAATCTATAGGAAACTATTCGTTAATAAAGTACTTGGCAAAACTATGAAATATCTGATAACTTACCCGGTGGCTGACTTGAGCTTACAAGACTGACTAATTAATATTCAGAACGAACTCAGTTAAATGTACTTATGTAAATTACATTCTTTCGTGCTCGAGCGAAACACTTACAAAGCACTATTTTCAGTCAATCATGCTTGTTGACGTTGTTGCGGTACATGCACTCCATTATGAAACTATCTCTTTGAAATACAAAACACTATTCAGTTTAGCAGCATTAAAACAATTATATTCAAGATAATACTTTATTAATACTTTATTAATTCTCCCCCATGGGGCTTTTCAGAAACACTACTTAACTATAAATGTATATTATAAATGTAATTATCACAACTGAAGATGGCAGCAGATCTGTCGAAACATGTTTTACAAACTAAAAAATGTTGTCCTTACTTTAAGAATGAGTACTACTTATTTTAATAATGTTCTGATTTTATCGTCCTTCATTGACACTTACACTATCACCTTATTCCTTTATCCAATCATAAAAGAGTTACAATTCATTTGGATATAACTATGAGAGTCTTGACCCTTTTCCCCAGACGCTTTCCATCTCTAACTGTCGTCTCGTCGCGCATTACTGACAACACCTGCTCAATATGCGCTTGTTCAGCCGTGTCACGAAAGTTCATCAAGCCGGTCATGAAATCAAGCAAAAGGTTTCCTTTGATGGAGTCTTCATCAAATACTTCAGTCACGTCTATCTCGAACTCTTGCGCGAACATCTCGTACTTCCATCCATACTTGACAGTGGCCGTGATGACTTGGTCTACAGGTGATTTCTCAGGGTCCTCAGGACATGATCGTTCACATCGCTGACTGCAAAATGCTCTTACAACTTCTATCAAGTCTTCACGTCCACCAAGTACAACCAATACTCGTCCATTCTCTCGTAACTCCTTCTCTAAATCGTGTTGTAGGGCTTCCCCCACATCAACAAAATGCATGCAATGAATAAAGTGAACAATATCAAACTTTACTGCCGGTTCTTCTCTGCTCCTCTCTTGTGTGTAGCCGTCGAAGGTTTTCGTGTGAAGATCAAAACTAATTTGACTTTTCATCGAATCAGGCAAGTTTTCGATGGCTTTCTTGTACAGATGAATTTGACGAGCACTTGGTTCAACTGAACGGTTGAATATCTTCAGGTCTTGGTACTTGTCGTCTCTCTGCAGCTCTTCATGGACTATTTTAAGGATTGCTATATCCACGGCTCCATCACCACTACCGACACTCAAGATGTTGAAGTGATCAAGACCACGACTTGTTTGGAGTATTTTTCTTACCAAGGATTGCAGATGAAGACGTAGGATTTCAGTACTCTTTGAGGATTCGTTAGATTTCTCTTGAAATACGTCATGGGCCATATAATAGCGATCTTTAATAGACGACTCCATGTTAACGGTTCAAAACTACCTCTGGGTGACACGTCGCTTACCGATAACACGTGGCTGAAAAAATTTGGGTGGGAACCATAAATTTGATTTGCATAACATTGATTTGCATAACATTAATTTGCATGGCTGCCAAAAAATCGCCCCCTGATTCGCCCGGAAGCAGGAACCGAGCCATAACATTTTCTGTCTATCGCGCTGCTTATCATACAGTATTAAAATCAGTTGTTTTACAGCCGCTTTTTTATCGCCACATTAATTTGCATGAGGCTGTAGACCCTGAGGTCATATCGGCTAATATCGCCCCATGTTGTGATATCGCCTGAGTTTGTTGATTCGGCAATCAAAATTATTGTAGAAATGATTTTATTCATCGCATATAGCCATACAATCGCCCACGGCTCGACATTGTAATAATTTTTTCTGTCTAATGCGATTACCAGCAAGCTGACCAATCATTGACCAGAATCGGGTCCAAAATGACGTCACAGTGAATTTTACAGACGCTTCTTTACCCCTGTGGCGAGCGTAAAAAATCATTCGCAGGGTCGGGTTGATGTTTATATTTATACTGATACATGCCGGCTTACTTATACCCGTACACTCTAAATAAGATTCCAATATTGTAATGAGCTTCTGGCTGCCATGATATCGGCCAGTGAATGAATAATAGCTTCGCCTGACACTTATCTGGTGATTCAGCAGTAACATGAATAATCTTAGCCTGATTTTCAGCCGCGGAGGACCGCTGACCGACTCAAAATCAGGTTCGAATAATCCGAGTCCCAGACGGGCATGTGATAAAACCAGAATAGTCGCGAATAGAGACGAATAGTAAACTAGACGCTTTAACAAGCGTTCACTCGTGCCCTGGTGCGATTGAGCACTGGGATGCATTGTAGCATGAAAGACGCATACTTATGGGCCTCCTCCACCTTCCATTCGGTGAGGGACTGAGCTGTGAAGAACGAAGAGATCAGGAACGAACTGAACTGACCGAGACACCCCAGTCTCACCCCAGACAATGGAAGCTTAGAAATCCTTTATCAGTTATACAAAATGGAAGTTAAACTGTTATAAGATTTTTTCAGATTTTTCAGATATGATTTTGAGTCCGCGGAACGACCTGGTCCAAAAATAAATAGAGTAGGTCGATAAAACCTCATAGATCAGCTTTTAGTGGTCTCGTTCCCATTCCCACTCTATTGCAGATTGTGCTTAGTCATTCTTAGTCATCATAGGTGTATTCACTACTTAAACATTTCTCAATGTTTAGATCTGAGATAACGATTATAGTGATCAAATCAGTGTTTGGTTACTTGTTGGGTGACTCGGTAGAGCATACAGAATTTGGAATCGCCCGGCACTCGACAACAAAATAATAACATAATACCGGCCAGCTCAGAATTTGTATGAACGGCTGGTTAAGAGGGTTAACAGTGCTAGCAAAATCGAGAAAACATATTTAGATTTTGGGGAACTACTTTACGTGAGTTTTAAAAATTTTAAAGCCCGTGTTTTATCGGCCATAAAGATCCGAGCCGTCTGGCTTCAGATATATTTAAGCTTACTGTTGAGTCAGTCATGTTCTAAGCGATGTTCTAACCACGGTTCAAACGGCTTTATTAGCATCATTGTAGCAGAGTACTAGTATGACAAGCTTGTTGGAGAGTGTTCGAAATCTATAAGAAACTATTCGTTAATAAAGTACTTGGCAAAACTATGAAATATCTGATAACTTACCCGGTGGCTGACTTGAGCTTACAAGACTGACTAATTAATATTCAGAACGAACTCAGTTAAATGTACTTATGTAAATTACGTTCTTTCGTGCTCGAGCGAAACACTTACAAAGCACTATTTTCAGTCAATCATGCTTGTTGACGTTGTTGCGGTACATGCACTCCATTATGAAACTATCTCTTTGAAATACAAAACACTATTCAGTTTAGCAGCATTAAAACAATTATATTCAAGATAATACTTTATTAATACTTGATTAATTCTCCCCCATGGGGCTTTTCAGAAACACTACTTAGCTATAAATGTACAACGATAATTTAAATATAAATTGATTGATGAGTTCGTGGACCGGCCCTTTCAAAAACACTCGAGATCCTTCAGAGTGGACCCACACGAATCGGCGTATGCGTTTGTATGTGAAATGAGCGTGTTTATAAGGAAGTGATCGATGGCTTGCCTTCGATACAACCGCATCATTTCTCTTCTGCATATAAAAAACACAACTGCTTCTCTCTCGCGTGGTTTGTCTTATGACAGACGTTATATATAGAGGTTATTACACGGGTAGTTGGGTAATACGGCTGAAGATTTCTAGGTAGCTAATACCCTATGTTTGTATTCTTCTTTCTTCTTAATTAATTATATTATTGTAAATCCTGTGGTATTGAAAATAAATTGAATTGAATTGAATCTCAATACAGCACGAGCTTCTTCTACACAGCACTTCTAGTCGGTAGTCGTGGAACGATGAGTTAGCACTTCTATTAGCGATGACCCAGCACTTTTAGTTTGATATACGCTCGGAAACTATTTGACCCGTTTGAGCATATAATTACTTCATTAGGCGTTCGGATATCATCACCCCCGTTTTCAGCCAATCGAAAGCCTGAAACAGACATTCCTGACCGATACGATCACATACTTCGCATTTTGTGGCCTACGAAGAAAAAAGAAAGAAAGCGCATTTTATAATTCGGCCAATCTCGTCCCCAGAGCCTGCGTTACTTTCGGCCAGCGGCGAATAACGTTCTTCGCCGCTGAATAACGTTCTTCGCCGCTGGCCGAAAGTAACGCAGGCTTTGGGGACGAGATTGTAACTCGGCCACTTCCTCCGTAAGTGCCCGAGTAACAAGTAACGGAAGTAATTGTGACAGACAAAATAACTGTGGCTACATTACAAGGAAGTTATGACTCGTAAAATAGTTCGATCTTCGGCGATCAATTCATCGTAAACTACGTGTTGATGCAGGACTCATTTACTAGAATTTACAAAAAAGGCTGTTTTACTAGTCTTTGTAAAACACCTTGAGTATTTAACGGGCTATAGGCGCTTTGTTATTTCACATAAATATCGCGTGGTTTGTCTTATGACAGACGTTATACGAACTATTATCGCTATATTTCGGACATCGTATAGCTTCGGTAAGATTAGTCACGATTTCACGGCCTTTTTGGAGTCGATTTCGGTGAGTATAAAATTATCATTCTTTTAAAAGTGCTGCCGACTTTTTCCCAAATTTCAGATATTATATGTTATTTTTATTTATAAAATATTTGAGATATAACGCGCGCTCTGATATGCTGGCTACCGTGATTTACTGGGAAAAAATGACACTCTTCAAACCTTGGAAATTCGTTGGTAATTCAATTAGCCATTATCAAATCGAGCAGGGGACTGGGAACGAGTTTATTAGAATTAATGTAATTATGAAATTAAGTTCATGACATGAAAGAGCATGTTGAAATTAGCATCTGTGCAAAGTTTGATGTGAATTGAGCGAATTCTATCGGAATTATAAACTTTTGAAATTGTGTTGTCCAGCCAAACTTTTACAGTGAATGTATGGTTTGGATGGACAGCGTCAAAAATTTACAGATTTTGTAGGAAAATATACATATTTGATGCCCTCTAGCATCGTCAATATTAAGCCGAAGTTCACCAAACTTTCCAGACTAGCTAAGTTTGGTCTGCTCTCTCAGAAAATGATGCCCATTTTTGCTAGTTTCTTATTGAATTAGTTTTACGGACTTGGTCCCAGTCCCCTACTCGATTTGGTAATGGCTAATGTAGAGTCGTTTTTAAGGTCGTCACGCAACACTCTTGTCACACAAAGAGAGCGTTGCGTGACGATCCTAAAATGGCTGCGAAAGAGACTGATTGTATTGGATACGAAGAATGTTATATATTTGAAAATCAAGCCTATCAAAATCATTGTAACATTTGCCTCCAATTAGTTTCCATGCCCACGCTCCCTCTCTAACATAAACAAAGTCAAAATCACGTAAAAATTACAACATTTTGTGATTTTACTCGAAATGTTCGTAAATGACAACATTTTTACCTGTGAATTCACAATATATATTATCTTAGCTGTAATATAAGATAGTTTTGAAAGTCCCCTTAGCACTGCGTTTTATACAATGGGGCAAACCTAGATTTAACGAGCTTGGTTGTAGTGTTGTAGTTCACAAGCGAGCGTGACCTTGTTGTCACGGTCAGATGAGATAACTGTGTTTAAACTCTAATACGTATGCTCCAAACACATTTTTACCGTGAAAATCGGATTCAGCGATAAATTTCCGTTATTTTGGTATAAGATTCACGTATAGGGTGCAAACTTAATAAAACTATAGGTCTTTCCTGCTTTTGTTGTTGGTCTTTCGTGTGTCGGTGGAGGCATTTGGAGAAATGTTTGATGGCTCAAATGGAGATTCTTCGAGCAATACACGTACCGTTGCTCTCTACCTCATCGAAGCGATCGCTGTGACCAAACACAGTGAAGTTTTATTCGATTGCCGGCTTTCACGACTGTGCGAGATACTGTACGCTAGCTAGAGAAAATGTTCAAGTTTATGGGCAATGAATTTGATATGAAACATACCATAGTGCTAGTCACAAGCAATAGTGCAACACTGGTAAACATTGGACGAGTGGGCTGAATGAATCCATAGATGACAGTTGGACTAAACAATCAGCCAATCAAACTCTTATAAACCAAACTAACAAATCCCACCGAGTGTTTAGTCCGTGAATGTCATCGTCGTTTGATTTGAAGCCAAGTCCAATTATTATTATTGTCCCATTTTGTCCCCTTAGCACTGCGTTTTATACAGTGGAACCTCGATTTAACGAAGTGCTAAGTGGTTCGTTATATCAAGGGTTCGTTATATCAAGGGTTCGTTATATCGAGTGTTCGATATATCGAGGGTTCGTTATATCGAGGGTTCGTTATATCGAGGGTTCGTTATATCGAGGGTTCGTTATATCGAGTGTTCGTTATATCAAGGGTTCGTTATATCGAGGGTTCGTTATATCGAGGGTTCGTTATATCGAGGGTTCGTTATATCGAGGGTTCGTTATATCGAGGGTTCGTTATATCAAGGGTTCGTTATATCGAGGGTTCGTTATATCGAGGGTTCGTTATATCGAGGGTTCGTTATATCGAGGGTTCGTTATATCAAGGGTTCGTTATATCGAGGGTTCGTTATATCAAGGGTTCGTTATATCGAGCGTTCGTTATATCGAGGGTTCGTTATATCGAGGGTTCGTTATATCGAGGGTTCGTTCTATCGAGGGTTCGTTCTATCGAGGGTTCGTTATATCAAGGGTTCGTTATATCGAGGGTTCTGTTCCATACATTTTTGTACTGTAACTTAGGTCGGGGTGAAGAATATCCTTCGAACTTCGTTATACTGTACTCATAACTCTAGAATAGTTCAAAGGATGAAACTGTGTAGCGCAAGATTTAAAACCATTTTGGCGCATTTTGAACACCAGAATGTTTGTATAGTTTACGCTTGAATCGTGCTGTGGAAGGCAGTTTGTTTGACGTTCTTCAAAGAGAGTGCCTCGCTGGAGTCGATATCCGGGTCGCGCAGGATTCTAGACAATAGTAAATTGTAAATATAATTTTTACTGAATTAGTGGATAATTATGTAATCCACGAGTTATAGGGATGACATTGGGACTGCAACAATTTCGGTTGTAAACTTTCATTACGTTGTCGCTGAAGTACATCGCAGGCTCACAGCGTTGGAGAGAGGGGGGGAGGTGCTAATCCACTAGTTGGCCAACGGGTACCTTTGATTATTAATGCAGGACCACTCTGGATTATGATACCAGCCACGTTGCTGAATGGGTCACTCTGTGAAAATAAAGTATTTATTTGACATCGTCGTTGTGTACTGATCTCATATTTATGTCCTCAGGTTGGAGAAGCCTCATCCTTTACGAAGCCCAGTGCGATCACGACCGCCTCTTCTACGCGCGTTCACGATCTCGTCGATTCCCGTGAGTCCTGCAGAAGGTTCTCATGTGAAAAACGGGCGGCACATGTTCAAGGCTCCGCTTAAACTCAAGTTTTCTCTCTCAGCCAAAAGTATGTTCACAAAGATTATGTTTGAAAAAAATATTGATCAAATTGACCTTCTTCGTGCGTCCTGGGTTCCACTGGCAATTTCACCCTCGCTTCGATGTTCGTTATCTTGTCCAAACGGAACGATGGTGAAATTGCCTGTGGAACCCAGGTCCCCTTCCCCCACCCCCAGGCCCAGGACTGGCCAGGAGTAGCCTTCAAGGGATTAGTGGTAATTGTTTGTTTGTCTGTCTGTTTTTGCTCTAGTTTTGCCTCGCACCACTATAGAAGCTGCTGCTTCACCATTCACTAGCCTCTGTACATCCCCACCCCTCCCCCTGCGGAGTAAAACCATTTCCCATGGGAGAGGGGTGAGCGGCGTTTGTACATAGGCTACCATTTGTCTCACTTTATCGTTGTGTTTTAAGTCCTACTCTTTGCCGTTTATCAGGTTCTGCATGGCGTCTTGAAGACGATACGGACGCCGAAGCTCCACTGCACAACTACCTGGACGAAGTACCATATGGCTATACGCCTGGAGGCTTGTACTTCATGAATAGTATTGGTACATCAACAAGAAAAATATCGTCTAGACTCGTGGTGGGTATTCTAATGGGTTACCTGTGGGTTTATGACCGGGAGGGACTAAGCCGTGTGAACATTTTTGTCGCAGTGTTTGATTGTTTGATTTGTAACTTTAGTTAAATATAAGAAAAGATATATAGGTCACATTGCAAACTTTCTTGACTAGTAGTTGGAAACCAATATTGGATTATCGTAGAAATTCACGGCCTTTTTTTCCTCCTGTAGAATGGAACGAACACAGAAGAGTCATCTAAACACAGTAGTTCTAGTGAAGGTTCAGATTTGTCGATCAATTATCGAAAGTATGTAAGAATCTAAGTGTATCATGTCTTTGATCCTTTGTTAGTTTGTCAGACAGTCAGTCAGTCAGTCAGTCAGACAGGTAGACAGACGTCAGACAGACAGTCAGACAGGTAGACAGACGTCAGACAGACAGACAGTCGGCAGTCAGTCAGACAGTCAGACAGGTAGACAGACGTCAGACAGACAGACAGTCGGCAGTCAGTCAGACAGTCATCAAACAGACAGTCAGGCAGTATGTCAGTCATACAGAAAGTCACTCAATCAGACAGACAGTTAGTCAGACAGTCAGTCAATCAGTCTCAACGTTTTGTTTGTTAGTTTGCTTGCGTTCTCACCGTCGTCATGTTTATGTTGTTTGTAGAACCAGTGCAATCGTAAAACTAGCTCGAAAATTAAGTCAAAGGAGAGAGCGCAAAGCACAATCAACACCAGAAAGGTACGCCGACCATCGAGTCTCACCAACTCCTATTTCAGTGTCTGTTAACCTATTTGTTCACCAACTCCTATCTGTCTGTTGTTCATCTTTTTAGGGTCCAATGTCGTTCTCAGAGCCTCGAAAATATCCCTTCGCCTCCCGAGGGCTTCCAAGGGGCTATTAACAACAATAGTGCTCCCATCAAGTCCCCTAGGCTTTATAGGACAATGTCGCTTAATCATAGACCTTCGCCGAGACCTAGACTTACTTCAGCAGAAAACCGATTCAGTGGGAGCAATAGAGGTAAGGTTGGTTTGCTTGTACACAGGAACCCCGTTAATACGGTCACTAATGGGTCACTTTAACGGGCTGGTCGTAATAACCGAGGTTTTGTGTGGGCCAGAGTTGCCAGAGTCTATTGTAATGGCTATTTATAAATCATAGTAATCACATGATTGCATACCATTGTCTAAGAGGTCACGTGACTGGTTCGATGACTTTTTACTTTATTTTCCAGATTTAAAAGAGAAACTGAGAAAGCGGAAAGAAAGTAATATAGACGGTAGGAGCACTTGGGTTAATTCCCTTTTCTAGACAGTTTTCTAGATAGGAAGACAGACAGACAGACAGACAGATAGGAAGACAGACAGACAGATAGGAAGACAGACAGACAGATAGGAAGACAGACAGACAGATAGGAAGACAGACAGACAGATAGGAAGACAGACAGATAGGAAGACAATGAATGAATGAACTTTATTTGATTCAGAATTGCATCAATTACAAGTAATTGCTTTTCAGGAAAGCTGAGCTTAAAAGAGTAAAAATTACAAATATAAATTTATATATATGTAAATTATAATTACAGGTCATAATATCAATTAGACAGATAAACAGACAAGAAGACAGACAGACAGATAGGAAGACAGACAGAAACGAAGACAGACATACAGATAGGAAGATAGACAGATAGGAAGACAGGCAGACAGACAGATAGGAAGACAGACAGAAAGGAAGACAGATCAGACAGACAGATAGGAAGACAGGCAGACAGGAAGATAGATATAGGAAGACAGACAGACAGATGTGAAGATAGACAGGGAGGATATGAAACTAGTTGATGTACAGAGTAGCTTGTTGTCGTTATTGTTGTTATTACTCGTCCTATTCATTCATCGTCTGTCCGTCCACAGCTTTAATCGACTCGATTGTTTGTCAAGACATAGAAGACGTCAGAACAATTCTAGAGACAGAAGATATTGATGTAAACAGGTACCGTGACACTGACATGGCTTCCTTTCTGAGCCAATCAAAAAGCGTGCAGATGCATCTCATCCAATCAAACTCTTTCAATACGACACGGTACCGTGACACTGACATGGCTTCCTTTCTGAACCAATCAAAAAGCGTGCAGATGCATCTCATCCAATCAAACTCTTTCAATACGACACGGTACGACACTGACGGTCAAAAACGTGCAGATGACAATGACACATGGACATGGCTTCCTTTCTGAGCCAATCAAAAAGCGTGCAGATGCATCTCATCCAATCAAACTCTTTCAATACGACACGGTACCGTGACACTGACATGGCTTCCTTTCTGAACCAATCAAAAAGCGTGCAGATGCATCTCATCCAATCAAACTCTTTCAATACGACACGGTACCGTGACACTGACATGGCTTCCTTTCTGAACCAATCAAAAAGCGTGCAGATGCATCTCATCCAATCAAACTCTTTCAATACGACACGGTACCGTGACACTGACATGGCTTCCTTTCTGAACCAATCAAAAAGCGTGCAGATGCATCTCATCCAATCAAACTCTTTCAATACGGCAAGGCGCGGTGCGGTGACGGTGCGGTAACTTTCCCACTCACACGAAAACGCCTCTATTAGAGGTTCGTTTTTCGGGGGAACAAAACGAAGGGACCTAATCATGTGTGTCCCCTCGTGTGTACGTGGAACATGTCCCTCCACGATAATCGTGTGGTGACGTCATCACACAATTTACAATATTTTCTCGTCCCCAGGCTTAACGAAGAAGGGTTTGCGCCCTTGGATTTCGCTGTTTTGCTTGGTTTTTACGACATTGCTAAACTATTGCAAGCTTATGGCGCTCAAGAAAGTCCTCGATGTAAGTCAAAATACACTATGATAAATAATAAGTATAGATAATAGGACTACATGCCTGTCCAATTTGGAAATAATTGGATGAAAAAAATTTCGAGGACTGCCAAAATTGCGTCCAATTTGGCAGTCAGAGGGATTTTTTTAATTCAATTCTTTCCAAATTGGATAGGCATGTAGTCCTGTTACTTGTTAATTATATCATGTATGTTCTTACGAAAGTCCATACGCAAACTATTTTCTTAAGAAACGTCCATACGGAAACTATCCAGATTAATAATTGGGACAGTTTGAAAAATATGAAAATAATACTATAGGTGCTTGTATGGGATTATAGATAGATGATACAATTACCAATCTCTACTCTTGCATCTTGCACACAGGGAGCCCAACATAATACGTATTGCGCGCGCTCTACGACGTGAACTGACGAGGGATTTGTTTGTTTCATGACTAATTAATCTCTACTCAAATTCATGGGTTGGTGACTGTAGCAGCGAATGAAACGATCGAATCCGTTTCTAGGTTCCGAGAATCCTTTCATAATCTTTCTTGGTGGAAGTTTTACTTCACGTCTTGTTTTTACTCGCTACGCAAGCATATGTACAAGCATATGTACAAGCATATGTACAAGCATATCATTATGTACAAGCATAAGAACGAGGGTCAAAGTGTTTTCCTTCTTGTACAATGTTCTTAGGCTTGTGCTTGTACTTGCTCTTATGTTTACGTTGCTCCACAGGCAGCCCAACCATTTATTGAGCGAGCGGTCTTGCGGGACGCACACAGGGAGCCCAACATAATATGCACTCTACCACAGGAAACCCATCAAGAAAGATGTGCGCATACAAATATATTTTTATTTATGATAAATTAGCCTTAGAAGCAATGGTTGGGCTGCCTGTGGTTGCTCGTGAAGCTGACGAGGGATTTGTTTGTTTTCAGTACAAAGTAGTTTCTTTGAAAAACATTTAAAGATGCTGATCAACGAAGCAGAACATAAAGTAGAAGATCTGACATTATCTGTAATACATTCAAACAATAGCAACAACTCTGAATTTAAGGTAAGTGTGTATAACCTTTCCTTCCTATCTTCCTTTTTTATGAGTGATTCATTCATTTATCTATTTATCCATTCACCCATCCATTAATCCATTCATCCATTCATTTATCCGCCCATCCATCCATTCATTTATCCATTCAGTCATTCATTTATCCATCCATTCATTTATCCATTCATTCATCCATCCAGTCATCCATCCATCAATCCATTTATCCATTCATTTATCCATCCATTCATTTATCCATTTATCCATCCATTCATTTATCCATTTATCCATCCATTCATTTATCCATTCATCCAGTCATCCATCCATCCATTCATTTATCCATCCATCCATTCATTTATCCATTTATCCATCGATTCATTTATCCATTCATTCATCCATCTAGTCATCCATCCATCCATTCATCTATCCATTCATCTATCCATTCATCCATCCATCTCCATTCATCCTTTCATTCATCCATTCATCCTTTCATTCAGTCATCCATTCATATGTCCATTCATTCATCCATCCATCCATTCTTCCATTCATCCATCCATTCATTCATCCATTCATCTATCCATTAATCCATTGATCCATCTCCATTCATCCTTTCATTCATCCATACATCCATTCATGTTATTGAGTTATTGCATAATGTAACGGCGTACCAATTCCTTGTGTTCCTCGTCCACAGGAAACCGAGCGACAACTGAAAGAATGGGAATGGACACGACTGATTCTAAGACGAATGCTGATTGGTTTAAACAATTCGGGTAATGTTTCAAGTAATACAATGTAACACTAAAGCTGATTGGTTCAATTCAAAATATCAATCATATAACAAGCATGCTGATTGGTTGGTTTGCTTTCTAGCTCTCCCAGGTCAACCAGTCAGTGTTACGTTATCCGTTGCTTCAGAGGACTCGTTACTCGTCCGATTTACAGAACCAGTAAACAACGATGTTATCTTTACCAAGTACAGAAGTGAGTTTATCATATGACCCGTACGGCCCTGCTGGCGCGCTCTTAAAGTGTATATGACACGAATTATTTTCTTTTGAAAATCGATTACATATGAAGTGAATGGTGCTGTTTCAGTATTTTGTGATTTGAGCTTCGCGTTGGCGAGTTATAAAGGATTGAAATCGTGATATGCTAATTCAGTGACGTCAGAGTGGGTTTTGCCGTAACTCATTTATATTTTTCCAAGCAGCACTCTTTTCTGAAATAGAAAAACAAAATTAACATCATGTATATACATTGTAGAAAACTTTTTGCCAGATTAAAAAATGTCAATAATTTGCACAATGGCGTTTTTGTATAATAAATTAAACCCACTCTGACGTCACCGAATTAGCATATCACGATTTCAATCCTTTATAACTCGTAAATGCGAAGCTCAAATCACAAAATACTGAAACAGCCCACTATTCACTTCATATGTAATCGATTTTCAAAAGAAAACAATTCGTGTCATATACACTTAATAAAACCATTGGGAAAACGTCACGTGGTAAGGGCCGGACGTGTTGACGTACCCGGTCCGGAAAAAGCCGTCCGGCCCTGCTCGATTTTTGTCAGGAGATTTGTTATGCTTTTTTTGCAGCAAAATTTATTTTTTAAATGTGAACAACAAAAGTGAACAAATTTTTTTTTTGGATAAAATGTTTTGATTGGTTCTTCTAGCGTAATCGCGCGTTTGTGTTCTTGAATGATGTTTAGTACCAAAATGGTCCATATGAAATTATCATATGATAAAATGCTTATTGAATGAGTTAGGTCGGGCCGGACGGGAAAATATTTGGCTCTCGGTCATTCTGTACGCTGCGCTCGGTCCGTACTTCCATGACCTCGAGCTAAATATTTTCCCGTCCGGCCCTCCCACTCATTCAATAAGTACATAATCAAAGTATTCTCCTCTGCTGTCTTGATTTCTGTTAACCTACGATTACAGCAGCCTTTATTACACATGCAACTTTTGTCACGCAACGGCTAAAAGCGGGCGTTACACAGTTGCGTGACAAGTTGCCTAAAATCGATGGGACATACGTTACACGAGGTGTGCCAGCGTTGCTGCAATCGTTGCGAAAAGTAGAAGTGAATTGTATAAATCTTGAAACACTTGCCGCAACAAAGATTAATGAGATAGAATGGTTTTCGTATGAGTGGGAAACCTACGGTACGGAATTACGGTTACAGTACGGAATCAAAGACACTATTCAACCAATCACAGCGTACAAAATCATCGCTCAACCAATCAGAATGCTTGGACACGTCACGGTCACCGCACGGCACGAACCGTACCGTAGCTACTTCCCACTCATACGAAAATGACTCTATGTCCATTGCAAGGTATGCTACATGCAGGAGGGAATGCGTGACAGCAAAGATTCCGTGACGAGTTGCGCAGTCAGTGTAACACCATGTTCAGATGAGTTTCTCTTGTCTCCAAGAGAGAGGTCAGACTCGCGGGCGAAGGGAGTGAGAGCTCACAACAGGTGGCTGTATTTGTAGTCTTTCTCCTAGGGACCCGAAGGTTTCTCGCAGGTTATATTAAACATTTTCGAGAAACACGCCCCCGATGAACTCAAATCTGTGGAGTTCCGTTACAGGATGCAAGTATCATGTTCCCTAGTCCCGAATTTTATTTATCGCTCTGTCTGAAGAAACGTGCGCAGAAAAAGAAATCTGGGTCGAGGATTTAATGCAGTCTTCGAAGAGCTGTTGTTATAATTTTCGTTGACTATATCATATAATTGTGAAAAGTGCGTTCAGCTGCTCTAGTCTACTTGTTCCGTTATTTTGATTACCTTGTTAACTTGTTCTTCTTTTATGGTTTATTGTACAGTTCAGTGGAGTCGGAACGAAAACTTTAATCCATTAGAAGGAGAGTACGTCTTGACTGATGTGCGCTGCCTCGAGTATACCATACCCCACCTACAAAAAGTACGTGTATTAAGATAGCTGTAGTCTTATTCAATATATGCTACGGGACAACCCTTTTAAAAAGCACAATTTTGGTGTGAAAACAGGCCGACGCAAGACAAAGCCAACGCACAAAATGAACGAACCTTGTGCTTATGCTTGCGTCAGGCCCGTTTTCACAGTGACATAAGGCCTATTGTGCTTGTGCTTATGCTTGCGTCAGGCCCGTTTTCACAGTGACATAAGGCATCTTGTGCTTGCGCTTATGCTTGTGTCAGGACCGTTTTCACAGTGACATAAGGCCTCTTGTGCTTGTGCTTATGCTTGCGTCAGGCCCGTTTTCACAGTGACATAAGGCCATCTTGTGCTTTGCGCTTGCGTCAGGCCCGTTTTCACAGTGACATAAGGCATCTTGTGCTTGCGCTTATGCTTGTGTCAGGACCGTTTTCACAGTGACATAAGGCCTCTTGTGTTTGCTGTGTCAGGACCGTTTTCACAGTGACATAAGGCCTCTTGTGCTTGTGCTTATGCTTGGTCCCGTTTTCACAGTGACATAAGGCCTAAGTGCCTGCTTATGCTTGTTGTTTTCACAGTGAAATAAGGCCTCTTATGCTTGTGCTTATGCTTGCGTCAGGCCCGTTTTCACAGTGACATAAGACCTCTTGTGCTTGTGTTTATGTTTGCGTCGCTAGTGCAAACCAGGCTTAAAGGATTTTCTTGCTCTTTCAGTCCGTTTTATATCACGTGCGTGTTGCCTGTGGTAATATCAAAGGTTGCGGTGCTTGGCTAGGATCCACTCCTCCCTCGTCCATGCCATCAAGTAAGTAGTCCCCAGCCCTCTCTCTCTCTCATTCCTTAAGCCAATCAAATGTTCAATGGCTGTCAATCATTTGTTGTTGTTATTTACTATAGGCTGGCACGAGATAGATGATTCCAAGCCTCGTTTCCAAGGAAGACTAAGCATCATCGACGATTTATTCAGTCGTGTTTGGATGAGTCACGAGAGAATTCCCGCCCACCACAGCAACGACACCAAGCGACCACGCAGTGGTAACTATGACAACGTCTACGATATATTTAGCAACATGACCTGGTTACTCAGTGGGTTCTGGATTAACTTCAAATAAACATGTAAACGTATTATTATAAACATCGGCAGATCAGTGGAGCTGATAAAAATAGACAGCGCTGATTGTGAACGTAGCCTCTAGTTCACTGGTTGAAATCTCTGATTGGATAGCGCTATGAAAAATATATATAATCCAGTGGATTTACCTCGATCTTGTTATCCAATATGATTGCCCATGCAATGCTTTTCTCGTACTCTCTTCCACTTTTCCATCTCGGTTAACCTTTTCATCCCATCGTGCTTCGTCTTTGTCCCATCCCACCACCCGCTAATCACGTGACGGTCATCTACCGCGTGTACCTTGATGTTATAGAACAGCTCCGTTGAGTAATAAAGCACGCAGGAAGTGACGAGAGCACTCAAGAAGGGAAGGGAGAAACAATCGCCGTTATCCAATAAATCCATCAACTGGATAATGATTGAGTATTCACAAGAATAGCGCTATCCACTCTTTGAACATCTGGGGACTAATGTCATAATGTCTGAGTACTAATGTCATAATATACCGTCATAACATATCCAGATTACCTCAGTGAACAGGAGCCTCCATATGTGAGCCACCAACCTGTTGCCAGATCAGCCTCTTTATAGAACTACTTTCCATTGTTCTAGAGCCAATCAGATTGCACCAAGTAAAAGTTAAGGAAAATACCAATAGATAGTACACCAATTTTCTAGAGGAATGATCCCTGGTTGATACTGTTATTTACTACTTTTACTGACATTCCAACCTCATAAGAAACCATTTTCGCGCCAATATGTTACTAAAAATAGCCTGGGAACACGATGGAGGCTACTATTCATGGGCTCCTGTGTTACGACACACTTAGTCTTCATGCAGTCCCAGGTCTTTGACCGCGTTAATTTCATACTCACGTGACTATTTTGATTGACAGTTGGCGAAGGTACGATGTCACCCAAGTCCAGGAGGAAAGAATCGGTCAAAAAGAGTCTCTCGAAGTACACGAATATCTTTTTTCAATCGACGCCAAAGTTCGTTAAAAACATGAAGAGGTGAGAAGAGATACTCATTTCACTGCCTCAGTTGTATTTCCATCCCATTATTTTCCACTCGTTTCTCGTCCCATTTCGCATTCCCACAACTGAACTTGATTTCCCATTTCTCATTCTCTCTTCCAGTCAAGGTGAGAAGAGATATCGTGATCCTCACTAGGTTTTCTCGTTTCACTGTCTTGTTGCTCAGTTGTATTTCCATCCCTTTATTTTCCACTCCTTTATTGTCCCAGTTTCTCATTCCCACAACTGAACTTGATTTTCCATTTCTCATTCTCTCTTCCATTTCTCCATCTCGATTAACCTTTTCATCCTTTGCGTCGTCTTTGTCCCATCCCACCACCCGCTAATCACGTGACGGTCGTCTACCGCAGGGGCGTGTACCTAGCCGCCATTCTCTACACCAGCGATGACCGCGTCTTGGTTACGTTCGATGACAACATTCCAACGATTGAAGTCGATGACAACTATCCGCCGACATTTCTGCAGGACTTTTGCTGGCTTATGAAGGTGAGTTACCTCATGTATCACTGTACGTACTACTCGGGCTCCTTTTCTTTTCTTCTTTTTTTCTTGTTTTCTTTTTTCTGTTTTTATTATATTGTTACTTCTGTAGTCAGCACAAGAAGGTGACCGTAGCGTCGGCCATGTATTTACGTTGTATTGTATTCCCTATCTTGAGCAACGGGTTATTTGTTTCGATCGCTGTGAACACCTTAGAGTGCGCAGTAGTACAGGGTTCCCACTGACCTTGGAAAAGTCAGTGAATTCTGATTTTTTTTCAAGGTCAGGGAATTGTCAGGGAATTTTGAATTTGGTCAGGGAATTTTGTAATTTACCCAAAAGTCAGATGAAAACTCACAAAAAAGTTTTAAAGTTGTCATTGACCTATATATGGTCCATGTAAATGTATTTCTTCATACATACATACAGTATATTGCATTAAAAAGACTATAGTAAGTCGCACTGCAGGATATCATAGTAAAACAAGTGTACAGTATGGTCAGTGAAAAATGGTTTTTGGTCAGGGAAAAGTCAGAGAATTTAATTTTTCCGGATGAGTGGGAACCCTGTAGTACGTTCGCAGTAATAACGGTTTCGTGGTCCTAGGATTCCCTTATGTTGCAGTAAAGCTTGGTTTGCACTAGCGACGCAATCATAAGCGCAAGCACAAGAGGCCTTATTTCACTGTGAAAACGGGCCTGTTGCAAACATATATCTTGTGATTGCGCTTATTCTTGTATATTTCGTGCTTTCAACTGACACATATAAGTTGTTATTCACACGCTTGTACTGCGCTTACCGTATGCTTGCATCGCTATATATTACGGACATTGTTGTCTGTATTTATGGACAGCAACGATATGAACATCATTTTCCCTTCACTTTTCAGATCGCGTGCACGTGGAAAGATGTGAAGAAACTCAAACTCGAAGTAGAGAAGAACCCAGCCTCGACGTCGGTGTTGTTTAGATGCAAATTACTGAACGCAGTGGATGCATTTCAGGTAAAAACTGAATAAATACAGTGGACTTCCGAACGAACTTCGAAACTTCCGAACGACCTTCGGATCTTCCGAACGAACTTCGGAACTTCCGAACGAACTTCCGAACGAACTTCGAACCGTCCGAACGAACTTCGGAACTTCCGAACAAACTTCGGAACTTCCGAGCAAACTACCGAACTACCGAACGAACTTCGGAACCCGCTAAAGTGATGTTAAACCCACTGTGAGTGTAATTGGTGTTAAGTTCTATCTCTTCTCTTAGACTGCGCTTGGAAAGCCAAACCTCGGTCAGTTACACTATAAACCAGTCAAAGATCGTAACGGTAGCACAGTTATCGTAACAGTCAACTATATAAATGTAAGTGGCTTTGGTTGGATATGTGTTCTCTGTCGTCATGTGGTTTATAGTACGCAGACAAACAATACCCAAATACAGTCGTATGAGTGGGAAGTTGTTACGGTTTGTCTTCTATTCCGTACCGTGTCCGTAACCTGTGCCGTAGGTTTCCCACTCATACGAAAGTATTCTAGTATTGAAATTACCGCGCTGTGATACCCATAATGGTTGAGCCCATAATGCCTTGCGCGTACAAACTATCTTCTATTACGTACCGTGTCCGTAACGATTTGCCTACGTGAACCGTAGGTCAGTTCGGTCCTACTCATACGAAAACGACTCTTATTTCCTGTCAGTATCTGATTGTTTTTACCGACATCATATTTATACCCTGTGCTGAGTACCCAGTTTATTTTATGCCTTGCGCGTACAAATCCCCAAATATCTTCGTAGGCTTTTATAATTTCATGCCGTGATTAAGTGCATATACATCAATATATAAACTTACTTGTTACGCAAGTGCATGCATGATGGGATCGGATACATTGAGTCTTTTTCACCCGCTATAAGTTCCCTCAGAAAGTTTTGTTTGTGCAACGTCACCATCGCTATCAATATCATCATCATAACGTCTTGAACACCATATTTTTGTCATGTTTTCTTCAGCATGCGAGTATGTTTCGTCCTCGTATAATGGCTCTAAAATGGACGTCACTAAATAAGCTTCAAAAGAAGGCGAGTTCTTCACCGTAATCTTCGTGACTAGGCCTGTGAGTTTCTCTGTTACGCGTCTGAGGCCATTTGAGGTCATGTCACAGCATCTCTCAAGGTAATGACCCATGACACATACGGTACTTTTGTAATCAATTTCAATTATAGCCAATAATATGGTCCACGAAAGATCAAAGGCTAAATCCGTCGTTAATATCGGTTATATGCATTTATACGAGGAAAAAGTCGAGGTTGAATTTAGCCCACTGCTATTCACTAGAGCCTGAGCGTGACTAATTGCTTTTAGTAGAATTACACATGTGATTATCAATTCAAAATATTGGCGCAAGGCAAATAAATACAGGGTCATTTTTAAAAGAACGTCACCATTGTATATTTCATATTTCAAAAGCTGGCAGCCATTTTGTCAAAATGCTGTAGGTACATTTTATGCTCTAAAATATCACTAAAAAGCTTCCGAAGTTCTCGACCAAATCCCGCTGATCTCTGCGCGTCTGATTTTCTATCACCACCTGTAATGAATGACACATACTACTATTGTAATCAATAATACAGGTTAAGGTTAAAACTCACCATATTTTCATATTTTTTTCCAGGAAAAAGTTGAATATTTCCAGCAAAGCAGTAAATCGCTTGAGAGGTAAGTAGATCTGATGACCTGTGAATCTGCGCTTTCTGCTTGCAGCGGTCTCGCAAAGAGAGAGAGAGAGAGAAAGAGAGAAATAAAGAGAGAGATGGATAGCTTCTTATGTTTGTTATCCAACATGGCCGCCGTTAATGTTCGCGCGATTTTGGTAGTTAAATAATAGAACTGTTTTCTGATTGGATGTTTTTGGTTATTACAGGGGAATGTACATAGGTTACCTGAAGCTTCGTACGTTTGTTGATGCTATCCATGTGGTCGTGAATGAAAGTTGTCCAAATGTGCTGCCACACGTTAAGATACGAGACAATCCCAACGTATCCAGGTAAACGTCGCTTAGTTCCTTATATGGTAACGGAATTCCATATTTGGTTGGTTATTGTAGCTGGTTTCCAGTACCTCTCATCTAGTCCTCAATTCCCCCCAAGAATGCACCAGGAGGAATGACACAAGTGACGAGTTCGAGTTTTAAGTTATAGATTCCATTCACTACCAACTGCAACATACTTTGCTACTTCTTTGCTAATCGACAACTGATCGAACACTGGCGTCTCCATCACATGTCAGCCACCTTGACCTTGACCTCGAGTCGGCACTAAAACGAGGTCGTCCTTTGTCGTGAGCTCCGCCTTTGTCGTGAGCTCCGACGATCACAGTGCATAATCAAAGAAGGCAGATTTACCCATTTACAATTTCTTTTTCTTCCTCAGAGAAGAGTGGCAATGGCTGCAGAGTATGGACACTTTTGGGGTGAGAACTGCACTACAAAACCTTTGTTTTTACTTCATTAGTGTTGCAATAACAACATCATTTCTTTACAGGAACGAACGTACGAACCGACAAAAACTGCACACGAGTTTCAACTCCTCGTCGCTCGAGCTGCTGAAATCCTAATGGAAGAAGTCGGTGTAAGCAAAGATGTGAGTATTGACCAAGTATTGACAGAGTATAGACCGAGTATAGACCGAGTATTGGCCGAGTATAGACCGAGTATAGACCGAGTATAGACCGAGTATAGACCGAGTATAGACCGAGTATTGACCGAGTATAGACCGAGTATTGACCGAGTATTGACTGAGTATTGACCGAGTATTGGCCGAGTATTGGCCGAGTATAGACCGAGTATTGACCGAATATTGACCGAGTATAGACCGAGTATTGACCGAGTATAGACCGAGTATTGGCCGAGTATTGGCCGAGTATTGACCGAGTATTGACCGAGTATTGACCGAGTATAGACCGAGTATTGACCGAGTACTAACTGAGATTTGACCGAGTACTAACCGAGTACTGACCGAGTATTGACCGAGTATTGACCTAGTATTGACCGAGTTTATCCGAATTCGTCGTTCAATAAAGTGAAGATAGTATGATTAGTCGGGTTGACGCTAGACGTAAATGCGCGAGTTGACGATATCTTTTAATATTTTTTATGTCATTGTTGCAGGCATCCAAGCTTCATCGTATTTATGATCGTGAAGTGGTCGAGCTCGACGAGAACGTGACTTTTCTAATCGTTTTTCCGCCACCAGAAGATGTTTGTAGCGCGCCTGGTCAGGTCGATACTTTGACACCCCGGAAAAAATATATCTCACTTCCTGTGCAGACATTTGAAATGAGTAAGTATTGATATAAGACTCATTGTGATTAGCTACCGTGTTCATAACAAGTCTATTGTGATATAGGGCTCTCTATGATTGGCTACCGTGTTCATAACAAGTCTATTGTGATATAAGGCTCTCTATGATTGGCAACCGTGTTCATAACAAGTCTATTGTGATATAAGGCTCTCTATGATTGGCTACCGTGTTCATAACAAGTCTATTGTGATATAAGGCTCTCTATGATTGGCTACCGTGTTCATAACTCTATTGTGATATAGGGCTCTCTATGATTGGCTACCGTGTTCATAACAAATCTATTGAGCTCTCTATGATTGGCTACCGTGTTCATAACAAATCTATTGAGATATAAGGCTCTCTATGATTGGCTACCGTGTTCATAACAAATCTATTGAGATATCAGGCTCTCTATGATTGGTTACCGTGTTCATAACAAATCTATTGAGATATAAGGCTCTCTATGATTGGCTACCGTGTTCATAACAAGTCTATTGTGATATAAGGCATATTATATAAACAGCGCTTTGAGCACAAGAAAAAGCGCTATATAAATAATAAAGTTATTAAAGTTATTATAACAAATCTATTGTGATATAAGGCTCTCTATGATTGGCTACCGTGTTCATAACAAATCTATTGAGATATAAGGCTCTCTATGATTGGCTACCGTGTTCATAACAAATCTATTGAGATGTAAGGCTCTCTATGATTGGCTACCGTGTTCATAACAAATCTATTGAGATATCAGGCTCTCTATGATTGGTTACCGTGTTCATAACAAATCTATTGAGATATAAGGCTCTCTATGATTGGCTACCGTGTTCATAACAAGTCTATTGTGATATAAGGCTCTCTATGATTGGCTACCGTGTTCATAACAAGTCTATTGTGATATAAGGCTCTCTATGATTGGCTACCGTGTTCATAACAAGTCTATTGTGATATAAGGCTCTCTATGATTGGCTACCGTGTTCATAACAAATCTATTGTGATATAAGGCTCTCTATGATTGGCTACCGTGTTCATAACAAATCTATTGAGATATAAGGCTCTCTATGATTGGCTACCGTGTTCATAACAAATCTATTGAGATATAAGGCTCTCTATGATTGGCTACCGTGTTCACAACAAATCTATTGAGATATCAGGCTCTCTATGATTGGTTACCGTGTTCATAACAAATCTATTGAGATATAAGGCTCTCTATGATTGGCTACCGTGTTCATAACAAGTCTATTGTGATATAAGGCTCTCTATGATTGGCTACCGTGTTCATAACAAATCTATTGAGATATAAGACTCACTGTGATTGGCTGGCTACATTCATTGCAAGTTCATTTGATGCATTACTTTGACTGATTTCCATTTCTTCTCTTCTCAGTTCACATGTGCACATATCAATCAGATTTTATTTCTCACTACTCACGATTGTCGTCGGTCTTGGACATGGACTCTGTACTCGCACAGCAATCTTTACGAGAGGTAAATACGAGGGTGTATTAGTCTAACCTAACTAGAGGTAAATACGAGGGTGTATTAGTCTAACCTAACTAGAGGTAAATACGACATTATAACTGCTACTATCTGTATAAATTGATTGATTGATGTCATCATGAGAAGCAACATCATCTTGCATCACTACCACGATCAGTAGTCGTTGCTATAACATAAGCAGCTGTTGATATCACGTTATCAGTAGTCATTATGATGATAATTACACACCTTCTTGTGTCGCCAGGCATTTTCATCAGGCGAATTAGAAAAAGCCAAGCTACGACAAGTACAGTTAATGGAATTTCAGAGGGTAAGAAAAGTCTATCTTCACCTTACATCATGTGTTGTACTCTCGATCATTTATTAGTGTTAGTAAACTCGCTCTGGACGCAAACTGCTCAACACTTCTCAGACATCTAAGGTTTTACAGGTAACTCAAGCATAAACGCAAGAGGCGATATTTCACTGTGGGAAAACTGGCCCGACGCAAGTATAACTACAAGCATTAGCACAAGGATCGCTGTTTTTTCATCTCTTTTGCTTGCGTCGGGCTGGTTTTCGCATGTCAAGTTTCTAAATGCTTCTGCTTGCGTCGCTAGTAAAAATGAGGCTTTACTTGCTGCACTGTTTGGACTTGTTCAGTTATCCCTGGTATATTGTCTGGCATTGAGAGTGATAACTATATTACTAAACCTTGGAAGTTGTTTTCAAAACTAGTGCAAACGCAACGCTAGTGAAAGATTCGAAAACACCAGAAATACTTGCAATATTTGTCTGTTGTTTAGAACCTTAGTGTGTAATGCACTAAATAAGTTTGATACAATTATTCTAAATTCTTAGGAAATTATTTCGTTACAAAGCGTTTTATCTGCAATATTTGCAGCTAAGAAACCAAATGTCCCCACCCCACCCCACCCCCTCTCAATGTACAGTATCCTTGACATTAACAATTCTTTTGTGTCTGTCGTGAATATACTGCATGGCGCTTGGCTGTAGGCCATAACCAATAGCAAAAACATCCTGAAACATGGCATTTTTCCAAGACTGAACTTCATTTGATGTCCGAGAATCAATATGTATCACACTACTACCGATGTCTATCGGTTCTACGCTTAACTTATTCACCATTACACCTACAAACGCGTCTTCAACGTTAAACTTCGCTTCCTTTTTCTCAAGATCAACGACTTTTTTGAGTAAATCGCCAGACATGATGTAAAATACACCAGAGCAATAATCAGGAAATGTCTTGGACGAGTAATCACTTTCACTGACATAATACTTGTCGTTAGAGTTGCGTTTTACGATAGCGTTTGCGTGGATTTTGCCAGCATAATACTGCTTTGTCTCTTTTCGTTCTTGCAGCCATGTTAGTAATTTAGGTAAGTGTATATACACGTCGTCTTGTGCTTTTATCAGGTACTTAGGTCTGTATTTAGCAGCAAATCGATAAGCCTCCACTACTCTTCGTATGTCGTATTTCTTATCGTCTTCGTGGAAGGGAACTCGTAGAATATCAGGAGTTCTTTTCGCTTCTCTGGTAACGTCTCGGTCGAGATGAACACTTTGTGTACAACCAAATACGAAGATTAAATACACAGTTTTCCCGCTATCTCGGTGAGCTTGACTCAGCGAACTCGCCCATGTGTTTCGTATAGCTTCTCTTTTATCTTCTGTGAGTGATCGACTCGTCACAAGCAACATGAGAAAGATTTCTCCTGGTTTGTGAGTTATCCTTGGTTTGAACGGAATGCAGACATGAGTTTTGTTGATTACAACGCTCGTAGCTTGGTTGGAGCTGTAGAACCAGGCGTAGGAATAGCCAGCAATATCGAAAGATATTAAATCAGGCAGCAACATATATACGAGCACGATGGCTTGGATGAAGATTACGATAAAAAAGACACATTTCTTCCATAGCATCTTTGTTTCCGTGCAGAAAATAAAGTATTCGTTTGGTAGTCTATATTTGCATATGATATTATGGTAATTAATTTATATGTGGAGGCTTCAGACCGTGAAGAAAACTCGGTTTAAGAAGACTGGGCCCGGAACCCAGGCCCTACTCTGTAACTATAAAGTGCACGTTTTTTCCTCTATTTCTTCAGTTTCGGCCTGCAAATCTTTCTATTTTCCATCCCGACTTTGTTTTCGATACTCCATTCTCTATTTGTCTAGTTTCACGGCGAGGAATTCAATAATTTGAGCCGTTTTTGCCTTCCAGGAACTCGACGAGACGTGGAAAGGTATGCGGTGGATTCTGGATGCTTTGCATTATGCACGTGACAGGCAAGTGCGTGGTGGAATACCGCTGGTCGAAGTGTTCAAGTTTTCACCTTGTCACATGAGAAAAGTCGGATCAACAGAAGGTAAGAATATTTAGCAACCAATATTTTGTACGATTTAAAGTTATCCTCTTTGATTTAAAGTGTTTGTTTTTTTAATTCTTAAAAGTAAGCGTCTTTTTGCCATGTAAAATTGACTGAATAAATCTACTGAAATTTCTATTTTTCCCGCTCTCCGTCGATTTCTCTTCTTTTCTCGAATTCTCTTCTCTCTCTGTCTATTTCAAGGTCTCAATTCGCACCACAAAGAGGGCGTGGTCAAAGTCTTCTCCACGCGAGAAACTGGTTTACCAGCCGGCGCAGAAGTGACGGTATAAACAACAAACTAATTCTTTTTAATTCTTTGTATGATTAAAGTAATGTGCTTAACCCTTCACTTAACACAGCTTATTAATCTCACTGTTATGCATAGTGATCACACGCTGTTTAGGTGATACTTCAATCACGATCTAAGACTGCTGGTTGTCACTAGCGACGCAAGCATTCACCTCTAGTTTACTGAAAGGGAAATAAGTGGAATGGAAATGAAAGGGAAGTGAGTGGAAGGGAAATGAGTGGAAGGGAAATGAAAGGGAAGTGAGTGGAATGGAAATGAAAGGGAAGTGAGTGGAAGGGAAATGAAAGGGAAGTGAGTGGAATGGAAATGAAAGGGGAGTGAGTGGAAGGGAAATGAAAGGGAAATGAATGGAAGGGAAATGAAAGGGAAATGAGTGGAAGGGAAATGAAAGGGAAATGAGTGGAAGGGAAATGAAAGGGAAATGAGTGGAAGGGAAATGAAAGGGAAATGAGTGGAAGGGAAATGAAAGGGAAATGAGTGGAAGGCTGGGTTCAAGTCGTGACCGCAAAGCATCATGGATTGTTTGGATGGACAAGGTTTTCTCCCTCAGTGAAAACGAACTAGTGAGATGAGTGTTGGGTGTACATAATATTAGAATGTAGAAAGGAGTGTGAGAGTCGTGTCCCCACTAGTGTGATGAGTGTTGGGTGTATAGAATATAGAATGTAGTAAGAAGTGAGTGTGAGAGTCTTGTCGCCACTAGTGAGATGAGTGTTGGGTGTATAGAATATTAGAATGTAGTAAGGAGTGTGAGTGAGTGACGTCTCAAGAAAAACCACTGTGTGGAAGAGATGTAAAAGATTATTAAAAAATGCGCCTAATCCATAGATACTTTGCGGTCGCAAGTCGTACCCAGTCTTCCATTAGAAAGGCGAATTACCGTAGATCTGGTGTCATAAGCACAAGAATGGAAACAGATTGATCCGTGCGCTTATGCTTGTGCTTGTACTTGTGCTTGCGTCGGACCCGTTTTCACAGTGAAATAACGTTGTTCTTATGCTTGTACTTGTACTTGCGTCGGACCCGTTTTCACAGTGAAATAACGTTCTTATGCTTGCGTTGCTGGGTTGCTGGTGAAAACCAGACTTCAGTCTAACTTACAATGATCTATTTATAGTGTTCACGTCATTGCCTCTACGATCGTGATCTAACGCTTGATCACGTGATCGTCTCAGGATCAAACACACAGTAATCTATTTATAGCCTACGTGTTCACGTCATTGCCTCTACGATCGTGATCTAACGCTTGATCACGTGATCGTCTCACGATCAAACACACAGTAATCTATATTTATAGCCTACGCGTTGACGTGATCGTCTCTCCAATTGTTGATATCAAATGAAGTGGGGCACATTTCTTCATCGCATGATTCCACTGATCGTGTCATTCTTAATCAATACTTAATGATTCATTTCACTGAAACCACGTGATCAGCCATCATCTGATTGTATAATGTGCTAGTTGTTTCATCTGTGAAAGAAAACACATACTAAATGTCGAACGTCACTGTTACATACCATCATGTCACACGTTCTGGTGAATTTCATATATGTCCGCTGACCAGTCATCCTCGTGTTCTCCTTCAGCTCCGCATAACTCCACTGACGACGGCAAGTGAAGTCGTTGCCATGGTAATACGAGAACTAGAAAAAACCTGCGAGGAGCGTAAAAAATGTTGTCAAAGTATTCACAAAGATGCATATCGAAACTACTGCCTCGTGGCTGTGGTCGGCTCTCAGGAGAAATACTTCCAAGACGAGTTCAAGCCTCTCGAACTTCAAAATCCCTGGAAAAGGGGGAAGCTCTTCGTTCGGTTAAAAACGTCGGCGATGGCGGCCACCAATTTCGGTCAGTTTACAAGTGTCTGATGCAATCATCAATAAACACCTCCCTGTCAGCGGGGGCCTGGGTACTAGAGGTTGTATTGCGCACGCGCGGCGTTTTGTAATACCAAATATGGAAATAATTGCAGTGGTTGTCATTTTTGCTTCTGAGGCGCATGCGCGTGTTGCGCATTGCCATATATGGAATTTGATCGGGGCTTGTATTTCCAATCACGCATGCGCAGTATTTTCTATTAAATAATTGACGTCAATTCAGTTGTTGACTCTATGGTCACGTGACTTCCTTAGTGCCCAGGCCCCAAACGTCTGATGTTTATTTAAAAATGTTTCTATTTCAATATTTGATATTTCTATGTTATATTAAAATACGTGTACATAGCAACGGAGAATGAGAAAGTCAAGTCAATTTGATTTTCTCATTATTGAAATAATTTCAAGAAAATCTCGATAAAACATGGTTTACATTACAAAACGTTTCAGATATATTAAAGTTATTATTGGTTTGTGAGAATGCGTGACAATGTGAAAAGAGATACCAAATATGGTGTGGTGCGTGACATTATATTCAGTGTTATCTGCATGTAACGTTTGAGAAATCGCTAAGAAATGAGATTTCTTGCGGTAGAGTCGATCGTTGTGCCGTAAAATATGTTAAAGTCTAATGAAATAGTAGCAATTAGTCTTGCAACCGCTGACCTGCAAGGGTTTTGTATGCCCATCCCATTTTGAACCATTACGTAAATAAAACGGTCGTTGACGCGGATCATCAGATAGCGCCGTAATGCAATTTCAAGCACGGAGCACAGTCGACTCTCTCTCTCAATACAATATATTTTATTTATCCCTTGAATTATACAATTTCAGTTGAGAGAAATTACATAAAATGGTAATGGTCTCAGCCGGACACCTTCATGAACAACTTGTGCTGTCCATCTTAGAGAGGTGTCCGTCTGAGAGAGTTGTCTGTCTTAGAGGGGTGTCCGTCATGGAGAGGTGTCTGTCTTGGAGAGTGTCGTCTTAAGAGAGGTGTCCGTCTTAGAGAGGTGTTCGTCTTAGCGAGGTGTCCATCTGAGAGAGGTGTCCTACTTAGAGAAGTGTCCGTCTTAGAGAGGTGTCCGTCTGAGAGAGTTGTCTGTCTTAGAGGGGTGTCCGTCATGGAGAGGTGTCTGTCTTGGAGAGTGTCCGTCTTAAGAGAGGTGTCTGTCTTAGAGAGGTGTCTGTCTTAGAGAGGTGTTCGTCTTAGAGAGGTGTCAGTCTTAGAGAGGTGTCAGTCTTAGAGAGGTGTCAGTCTTAGAGAGGTGTTCGTCTTAGAGAGGTGTCAGTCTTAGAGAGGTGTCTGTCTTGGAGAGAGTTGACTGTTATCGAGTCCTCGCGTCAAACAAATTAGCGGCCTCTTGTGCTCCGTGTGCTTTTTTGACTTCACTAAATCCCTCTCAAGCTTCACCCTTTGCCCCTCAATAATATATATATATATAATAAACAACCCTAATGCCGCTGACCAAACTCTAAAGTTGTTTCTGTTGACTTGTTATTTCTGCGTTGTGTTATTTATTGCTAGTTTGAGTGTTAAAATTAAAATAAACGATATATTTACATATTAAAGAACTACTGCACATTGATTGATATACCGCCCTATTGAAAACCACAGGGAACCCAAGCTGTATCGTGGTTTTCTGCTTTTGGTACTTTATAATAGAACTAATTCAGCTAATGAAAGCGGCAATAATAACATATAGATAAGATAGACAGATGTGTGGAACTAGAGTACTGTAGTGTGTTCTGAGTCTAAACTGAAGTGAATCTGAGACTCTTCTCTGGTGATACTGATCTTATGAGCGAGTTCTGGTATAAACTGGTTTAGTATGTTAATGTGTCATCGTCAGAATACATACATAATCTGGGCGCATTTGCTCTAAGATTAATCCTGAAAATTGTTCGATGAATATGGAAACTTCGATATATAGCTAATTGCGTAATCGTTGTCGGGTTGAAAATCATGAAAGCTATGACCAAGAGGAATTCTGGGAAATTAAAACTCTCAAATAACACCGTCAAATGATCGACCTTTTTATCCAGATTTGTAGGATCTTAGTTAAATAGCTCATATACCTTCAAAACTACGAGAACATTGAATATATCTGCATGTAATGTGACTCATGAACTGATTTCCTATCCATCCTTCCGGTCTCAGCTTCTATGATTTATGATTTTCAACCCGACAACGATTATGCAATTAGCTATATCCGAACAAAGATAGAATACTGAAATCTGCCATTATAACTCGATACTTATTGTATATGTTTCAAGGCTCAAATCTTGTGATTGATTATATTGGCAAATAGCATACGTGTCTGTATCTACTGTGCATGGCAGTAAGGTCAGACAAAAATTGGTAAGATCGAAAAATGTCGTTCGCACTGGGAAACGGCTCGTGTTGACATATATTTTTGCAAAACAAACATAAATTTGGACAAATGCGAACGGGCCCATACTGTAAAGTTCGCAGTACTGAAATTGCAAGGAAAGCATTAAACGCAAACCTGTTATCTGACGTGTCTGTATCTACTGTGCATGGCAGGCAAACCTGTTATCTGAGATAATATTGTAAATTAGTATACAAGCATCAAGAGTTCCAGACTTCCGGTACGCGCGCAATGCATTGTGAGATTATTACAAAGGAAAAGTGAGCAAAAACATAGCTTGGGCTCCCTGTGTCTAGAATTGGTGCTCACTTTTCCTTTGTTATATAATACCGGAAGTCTGGAACTCTTGATGATTGTATAATTTTAGACTTGAATAAAGAGTTTCGCGCGCTGTGATTGGTCGAGCGACCAGTGTCGAGAGCGGAAGTAAAATCATCATTACGCGGAAGTACTACCTAATAAAACGGTTTTTTAAAATCCTGAATTTGGGGCTTATGGTGAATATTCACCGATAATCACTTCGCCTTCTACGAATAATTGTTAAATATAGCTTGAATAATATGTTATCCAGGAATCAGTCAAGCTGTGTTTGTTCACTATATCAAGCTTTCTAGCGTTGAATGCGGCTACATTCCATTTCGAAGTGATGACAAGATCGATTCCTTATATAGAAACCAAGTTGTCAAAAATCTGTCATCTCCTCGTCAGACTCGGAGTAAATCGTGACCTCTACTCCTGGATTTGTCTCGAATGACAAAATAATATCAGACGATCCGCTTTCGCAATGGAGAAAACACGCGCCGGTAGAGTTGTCAAGAAAATGCAATTCTTTGTAAACTATGCTGATCATTAGAATTCTGCGATTGAAACTTTCATAAAGGAAGAAAAACAAGAAAAAAGCTACTTGGCCTTCGGTCATTCGTGATGATGATGATGACAGACAAGATGACTTATCTCAAGTACCATCATTGAAAGTATTCGACACGGTAAAGCTTGATATTGATGCGTTATTTTGAAGTGTCAATAGGTGTATTTGTCTAAGACTTAGTTCATTGTGCTAGTTTTGAGTTTTGTCGGTTCGTTTAGTTACTGTGGTAACTGACTTCGTTCTGGTAAGCCATTGAATTTCTTATCGAAATATGATTTCTTAGCTTCTTTACAGATACATACATACACAGACAGATAGATAGACAGACAGACAGACCGCTCAGACAGATGGATGGATATACGCCTATTTAAAATAAAAAAACTTCGCGTTCAAAGCAACAAGCGCCAAGCCAAGACCAAAGTGAATGGCAAATTATTCAAATCAGGCCTATTTTCTATGGAAAGAAGTGTGATATGCAAACAAGCACGTGAAAATGTTCACATTTTGTAATTAGTCCTTATAGAAACAATTGTGATTTAAATAATTGTTAGCACATAACCAGCATTCACTTCGGTTTGTTGCTTTGAATGCGACAAGTTTTTTTTGGAATAGGTGTATAATCTAAAACGAGGTTGGATTACAGAGCAAGTTTTCCTTGACAAGTTTTCTCGTGTAGGCGACAAAAAACTTCGCCAATTTTTCCTTGTCACGGAAAACTTGCTCGTGTAGATGACAAAAAATTGTCAATTTTTCCTTGTCAAGGAAAACTTGTTCGTGTAGTTGCGGCTTAACAGATGAAGCACAAACTGCCTCCCTCGCGAACACATTCTAGAATATAATTGATCTGACAAAATAAGAATATTCGTACGCATTCACGGAAGCACTGAAACAACGCAGAGTTATAAGGGTGGCGTAGACGGCGTTCCGCGCGCCTAGAACGTACCATCCACCTGTCTAGGATCGATGACACAAAAACATGCTTTGGGGCTCAAACGCTGTTTAGTAAAGCAAAGGTTTTTCTATGGTGCAGTATTTGACAATATTATTAACTTTTGAAAATCAATTTTCTTGATTTCCGGTTCTTGTTTCTGCAAAAGCGCCCAACTGCTGGGCGAAACGTTAATATCAATTTTTGACGTCGATTGTAGTCGATGTTTTCGTTTTTATTAAGTGCACAACCTATAAACAACATGTTAAAATATCAATCAATGAATCTGCCGAAACATGGCTCGAATATGAGATGGATGTCGCCAACATCGAAATTATTATAAACCCGGCAATTCTTGGGTTGCAACCACATGACTCAAAATCCCTTGAGATATAAATAACAATGAAACAGCCGCCATGTTGGGTGATCTAACAAGAGAAGCTAATGAGGAATGCTTTGTTCTTGTCATCCAACATGGCCGCCATGACGTCACGTGAACCGCCAAAATTCCCATAATTTGTTTGTTACGAGAAAGCTATTTATATTCCGCAGGTAAAGGGCCTGGGGTGGACTGCTGTTTTCTTTTCATTGTCACTTGTTGGTCGCGTACCTTTGAATTCTCATGAGAGCGAGGCAGCACGAAAACGACGTTAACAAATATGGCGGACTTCGTTTGCTGAATGAAAACATGCTTGAAACCCAATCTTACCTACATAAGGTAAACTAAAGAGTTATGTAAATTACGTAGCAATATTTCTTTGATTAAAATGATGTTTGTTCGCTGCTTCAAGTCTTGACAACAACAACAACTTTATGTGTGCTCTCTTGTGGATTACATGTGAGTCGACGTTGATTTCTTAAACACGCTAAGATTCATTATAGAGTGCAATTTAGAAAAGTGTGAAATAGTACTACTTTTAAATAGTACTAAATAGTGCTATTTCTATTGTTTTCTATTGTTTCATTAGTGCTATTTAGTACTAATTAGTTATTTAGTTTTCAAGCTTTTCTAAATTGCACTCTACTTAAATGTATCTCTGTTTATATTTATTTAGATTTATCAACTTGTAGCGTACAATTTAATTTTGGGTCGCTGGTCCGCCGTAGTACGAGAAACAATACTAGCTAGCTTTACAATCTATATGAGAACGTATCACAGTAGAGATAACAAAAGAGCGGCATAAATTATATTACACCGGAGATAACCCGGATTAGCCTAGCTAAATGGCAGCCGTACGTTTGTTGAAAGATTCACAGAAGAAAGGTATTTATATTTCTGGTCGCAGATAAATGGGCGGGATTGCTGTTTTCTTTTCGTCGACCAAATATTGTTGGCGACGGTCGCGCATATCGCGCATGCGCAGAGCCCTGACTCACCACAATGGTCTCGCACACACGTGCCGTCCAGTCTGACCAGACAAGGAAAGAAGCCGGATAGCAATGTGAACTGAAATTAAATATGTAACAAGAGCCAAATTGGCTTTACGCTCGGGCCAATTTGTGATCAGTATGGAAGTGTTTACAAGTAAAAATGAATTCTACGACCACCATTTTGAATAACTATAAATGTTGTCAAGAAAAAAGACTGTTGTCATGGAAAGGCACATGGGCACGTGGACTTATCCTTAATGAGTGTGGGAACAGAAGATTCTGATTGGCTGATGCATGATTCATTGTTGCAGATGTCTAGCGTATATCTCGAATCATACAAACATATCCCGAGTAAGTAACCGAAAGGAGTTCGGCATACGAAGATATGCCGATAAGTAACCGTAAGGAGTTCGGTTGTGCTCGTTGTACGATGTGAACTGCACAATCAATCAATCAATCAATCAATCAATCAATCGTTTTGACACGTTAACGCCAAAGAACAAAAAGCTCGTTCAAAATTACCCTGGTTCCAGAGGCTTTGTTAAGCTCTATAATACGATGTACGCCCGCGAGCTGCGAAGCAGCGAGAAAGAAAATCAAAGCCTCTGCTCGCGGCCGTTACGAATCTCACTTTCATGCAGACACTTAATGAATGACAGCCGTCAAACATGTCAAATACAATAGACCAATCAGCGAACGGGGATCGTCTTACAAAAGTACTGATTAGTCTATTGTATTTGACATGTTTGACGGCTGTCATTGATTAGGTGTCTGCATGAAAGTGAGATTCGTAACGGCCGCGACCAGAGGCTTTGATTTTCTTTCTCGCTGCTGCTTCGCAGCTCGCAAGCGGCGTACATCGTATTATAGAGCTTAACAAAGCCTCTGGAACCAGGGTAGTTCAAAATACGAACGTGTAAAAATATACAATATGAAAACTATATAAAAACTATATATAAAAATACTATATATAATGGGCTTCCTGTGTTGTTTGTAAATTGATATATTATTATCCAGCTTGATTCGAGATTTGAGGAATCGATCAAGATGATTTCTGAGTATAACGTCAATGGTCATGACCTCGTGGTTTATCAGATGTAAAGACTACAATACTACATGATTATATTGCGAAATCCACATCGTGCTTCACGTGATTTCGGCATTCTTTTTAACAACAATTTTCTCAGTCATGTGACGAAATTTAGTGAAATTTCGAGGGGAAGACAATGTGCTTTTATGAGTCTTTCAGCTCACGTGCCAATTGCCACACTGGAGGAGTCGAACAATCGAGAAATATTAACAGAAGGAGACAGGATGCACCTTAATGCCCTTGAAAACCAACTTATTCCAGATGCAGATACATTGTCGCTAAACTATCTGCCCAATCGTGCTTGCTGGTCCGTGAAATCGCCTATGAAATCGCCTATCGAGGGAGACTTTGCAAATCAATCGTCCATTGTCGTTTCACCTATTAGGGTGACAAATACTGATCTACCCGTTGTGGTAGAGCCCATTGAGGCACAATCACCTATTAGGGTGTTAAGTTGTTATTGTTTCAAATACAATTTGCTATTTTCGATCAATAGCCATTAGTTTTATTGAGTTCCTGAAATTGTTTTTATAAATAAAAAATACAACAAAAATATGATCATTTCCATTCATTGTTGTCCAATATAGATTAATACAGGGAAAAGTAGTTCTGACAATGTTATTTTACAATTTTTGTCACAGGAACACCACAAATAGTAACATTCAAATAATGAAATTATCCACAAATAAACTCCTTGCAAATAAATAATACATTAACAAAGACTAGCATTTACTACCTAGCCTCTACTCGCAGCATTCCACTTGCATGTAGCAACGACTAGTTTGTAAATTGATATATTAATATACAGTCATTCTCTAAAAATGTTGTCCAGATGTAAAGACTACAATACTACACTGATAAAGTCACGTGATTCCGGCATTATGTTTTCAATTTCCTCACGTGGAATTTCAATTTGAGATTCAAAAGTACACGTGAGAACTGAACGTAATGCCGCTGGTATCAACTCGCAGTTCCGCGCGCAGAAATTGAATACGTAATGAATCACGTGACTTTATTGTAGTATTGTAGTCTTTTCAACTGGACAACCTTCTTGAGAATGACTGTATATTAACTAATACAAACGAGACGAGACTGCGCAGTGCGAAAATCGAAATTTTGTGACCATGAACTGTATTTCTCGGCTCGTCCCTTCGGCCCGAGCAATAATACATCTCTCATCGAATGATAGCGGCGTGGGATATTCTAACCACAGGAAACCCGCCGTTGTTGTTTTTGGCAAAACACGTTGGGACTTTTGTTCAGGCAATGCCAGTCACCTGTAGTCTAATCATGGTACTAAGTCAATACGCAGCTGTTGATTAGCTTACCGACCCCCAGGGAATAACAAGACAACAGCAGGCCAGTGAGTTGGTACGGGCATGTTCCCAATCATTAACAGTCTGTAGTTTTATGGTTTATTTGCTGCCAACAATTCTGACTGCCGGGAAAATAAACCTCGGGTCACTGATGTAAAGCTTTGTCAACCACGTGTCTTGTAACAAACCGAGCTCGCTTGACTTACTGGACTTCGTGCTTCGACCCTTGGTGTCAGTACACTGAACAGTATTTACATGTAATTCTTTCTGGTGAGTATTTATTGATTGGTTTTCTCTTTGATACTTTCGTGTGTCCAGGAAGCTGCACTGTCACTCGTTTAATTATTCGTGAAGATAAAACCGTGTACACAATTGACTCGATTAGACAGGTTCCCTGTCTTAATCACTTATCATCGTTCCATCAATTTTGTGCTCAGATATTTAAAAAATCGAACGATTTAAGGGAGATTTAGTGGAAGGCAATTCAAATCTCTCGATGTATTGTTGTACAGGATTATTTTATTCTATGGCTTCATCAGTAGGTATTGCTTAATTGAATTAAGAGATTATAGAATCGTCTAGTGGCTGACCAGAACTGCACGAAAGAGAGCTGATATCAGTCGATCTCATGGAATCCTTAGTGCAGATATTTACATTGACTGTGAGGACCTGTGAGCGAGTTTCTCTATTTTTATAGTCCGTATCGTGTAGCCGCCATTTGTAGTTGGCAACGTGTCAAAAATCCACACAGCATACAGAGATCACAAGAAAACGTGGGGGGTCACCCTTATGCAAGCATGAAAAGCACAAGGAATTAAATAATTAATTGATTCTGTTGTTATGCAACGGCAGTGAAACCAGTGAAATTGGATCGACCCATTGTGCTTTTGTCAAGCCTTTTGTCAAGGTGTACAGCGGCATTGTCGTTAGTGACATTATCTGTTTCTGGGCGTAATTAAATCTAACAAAGACCTTGCTTTCTTTTTACTTCAGAAGCAAGTGATTTTTATTGTTTCACAAACACACTAAGCAGCTTATTGTAATATTATTACTCGGGCCCTTCCGAAGGAAGCCCGAGTTAGAAAATGCGTTTTTCGGTAGTAGTAGTAGTCGTAGTTTTTTTAGTCGGTTAAAGAATGACGAAAGTATGCGACGTATTTAATCGTATCCGGAGTTTCAAGATTACTCAGCAGATAAGAAAAAACAATACGACACACGACTCAAGTAGATTATGAATCTTAGTTTTGAAAGCAACATGTCGTTAATAATCCGTTACTGGGCAGCTTCGTATTATGTCTCTGAAGCTAGAGAGCAAGGGTTTGATTTTTCAGTAGATTTTGTTTAGATAGCTAATATCGCTTTGCTTGCTGCCTGACTGTCGTCACGCGCCGTGAAAACCCGTTTAAAAAGTATCCGGCAATAAAACGAAACACATTTCTCAGATATATAATGATGGATGTTTATTCGATTCGACGTTTGAAAAATTCAGAAGGAAAAGAAATCGTAGAAATCATACTTCAAAACTTTATCAATTAAAGCAAAGCTAAACAAGCTCAATGTCCGAAATTTGGGGTCATGCCAAAGTTGTTTTAATAGCCTATTTATATACTTGCACAATACAAAAGCGCATTAATTTTAGAACCGCGGCACAGCGCTATTTAAAGCAGAATTTCCACGCTGAAAACAAGTCAGTGAACGGCAAAAATACAATCAAAATCAAAACGTCATTAGAGATTAGGGATCTGTTGAAGAAGAAGACGCTCAATGAGCGTATAGTCGGGTATTTAATATGACAATGAGAGTTGCGTGACGAGAAACAATTTATGTCGATGACTCATAAAGATTCGTGTACGTCTGTATTACATATTTAAACGTACTTGAGGTCACTTGATGTTGCATATTGATATCGCCACAAACATGTCAAATAGTTATTGTTCGCTCAGGGCAGATACTGAGATATTGCTAAGTCATCGTATTCGACGACTAGAAGTGAAAGAAGCAGTTGACCTGTGCAGAAGTGAAATTATGTTGTATTCAAGGCAAGCCATCCATCCGTTCCTCTTAAATACGCTCTCACATACAAACGCATACGCCGATTCGTGTGGGCCCACTCTAAAAGATGTTGAGCGTTTTCGACAGGGCCTTTACATGAACTCATCAAAAGGAAATCAATTGAACTCAAAGTCCAAAGGTAATCAAATGAACTCAAGCTCAAAAGCAAATCAAATGAACTCAAGAACTATAATACAAATGAACTCTAATGTTGACTTAAATGTGAACTCAACTGAGTACTGCCTAGCCAAGCATGTATACCACAACTTGAAGCCAGATGTACTGATTCAGAAGTGTGATTCCAACATGGACAAATCTCCTTGTCATAAGCCCGAGTGTACGCTCATTGAGCGTCTTGTTATTATATTATTGTGAAATCTGCTTTACCGCGGAGTCCAGCCTCAATCGTCGATAAAGCAATACCAAAACAGTCCCTACTTTTTCGCGAAACTCCACTGACAAGTTCGATCGAGTCGTTGTCCAGGCTGCGAGAGGACAAGACGAAAAGACGTGAGAGGAGTGAGTGGGGAGAGAGGCTAAACGTTACAGTGGTAAAGTGGAACCTCGATTTAACGAACCCCTATTTAGCGATAGGGTGGTATAACGAAGGAATTTTTTTGCTCCCGACCAAAGTTACAGTAAAATGTAGGGCTAGGGGGAGTTCTGGATCACGGGCCGTCCGGACCAGCCCGGACAAGGACCCAGACCCCCACCGGGCCACCGCACAGGATCCGCCTCTGCAGCCGTGGAGTCACGGTTATTTTTAGAACGATCCTATTCGGTCTGCCGCACAGGACCCGGCTCCGGATCTGCGGAATGTCATGGTTATTTTTCGAACGACATTTTCCGCTGACGTTTCTGTTTTTTTCCGATAGCGGTATTGTTCATTCTCCTATTCAGTTCAAACTTTCTTTTTTTTTTAATGTGATTTATTTACAACTTGGCAAGTCTGTATTCATCACAACATTTCTTTAAAGAATGCGCAATCATATTTTCTAAATCTGTAAAATCATCCGTAAGTCGCGCCTTCCGTAGAATTTTACACCAGACATAATATTGTTCTTCACTGTCTTTTGAACTGAATCCTTCTTGACTGTACCAGACTATTGGGACTGGGAAAGGAAAACCATAGGCTTCCATGATATACGTGAACAACAATCGAATGATACGGCCATTTCCATCACCAAAGGGGTGTATTTCTAAAACCAAGCTAGTAGGTGAATCAAATCTTTCAAAGCTAGTGCATCATCGTTCATGCGTTGGCAGTTTATAGTAAACCATCGATTATTATACTGATCAATCATGATCAATCTCTGCATTTCTTTAATTTCCAACAGCGCTTGTATAATAATGAATGTTTCCTTCAAATTCTACCAATCGATCCTGACTCAGCTACTATATTCCCCTATTGTACACAAATGCTTACGATGATTCATGAGTATCTTATGAGCTTCGCATATTAGATTGTTTTCTAGCAATCCACTATCGCAATCTATACTCAGTTGATGTACGTGATTATAAGCTTCAATAAATCCTACGGTATCTTTATAGTGTAAACTGCTACAATCAATAGCTCCATTTTGCATGATCTGATGGATCATTTGCACATCCACCATTCCCAAATTTTCTTGTTTCAGAGACTGACATACGTAAGAAGCTAACATTTTATTGTGTCTCGAAGCATCTTGTTGAAATGACTTTATACCAAGACATCCCATGTTGAAATGAGAGCAGAGGAATGAGTACGTGTTTATAAAATCACAACACCACTCAAATTGATTTAGAAAGTTTTATTTGGGTTTTGCATGACAAAAGACAATTCAACTGGTTTAATCTTCTTCAGATTCGTGTTCCCCGTCAATGAGTTTCAATTTATTGAATTTTAACGACAGTTCATGAACAGCATCGCAGTCTCTACAACGGCAAAAGGTTGTTTTGTGGTTTTGACATCCACTTGGAACACATGCGCACATACGTCGCACTCGACATGTTAATTCTGACGGCAGTAGTAGCCTTCTCGCCACAGACATCAAGGACATTGTACTATAGGTATCGAGTAGAACGGTTTGAAGTCACGACACACGTGACACTCCCTAGATTCATCATCCGGTTCTGAACTTTTCGACTTGCCACTGTCAGATTCTGTTGATGTGCTTTCTGCCTCAGATTCACCCGTTTCTTCTTCTCCGCTCTCACTCTCATCGTCAGTATCCTCTTCTTCGGGTTGCCTAGCAACCAGATCCGCCAGCAAGCGTTTGTTTCGTATCATTGTTTTATTTATGCCAACTTCCGACAGCCCATCCGTGAATGTTTTGAGTCCTCTCGGGGTTCTAACATCGAGGTTGTAAGGTAACATGGCATATTCAATGAGTTCTACTATATTGGTCAAGGGGATCCTTCGTTGATGATAGGTCATCTCACCATGAGAATTCCAGTATAAAATACTTTTTGAAGCAGCAAGACTGTGAAGAAAAGCTAGAGCCTTATTTTTCAGGATACTCTGGAAGAGATCCTGCATAACTTCTTCGATATCGTCATCGTCAAAAATGCCCAATTCCGAGGACCTCTTTTCAGAAACTGAACTTTCTTCAGAGCTAGTAGAATCGACTCTTGATCTCTTCATGTTGCTTCATCAGGTAGTTAAGGTAAATTGAAGGTTTTCTTTCAAGACGAGGTTATTTATAGCAAAAACAGGCTCAAAGCTGACATCAGCGGTGACATGACATCAGACACAAACCCCCCACCGTGTTGGGCTAGAGTTCTTTTCTTGGTTTTGAAAGGAATTGTGGAGTCCGCTAATTCTCGTATGACATCCACATGTGGTCTAAGTCTTTCTTTTTGTCCAACCGTAACCGGAATAGTACCCATACACAAATTCAAACACACTTCACAAATGACATGAACCTGTTCTGGACTAGCGGAGGCCAGTAATAAAGCCCTCTGGTGGGGAGGACAATGTGCTAAATGATGCAAATAACCAAAACTTTGACATAGTAGTTGACTTATGTTGTCTCTATGGAAGACTGTTTCAAATGAAATTTGAATAGAAAGCTAAGCTATTTATTTCTATTCCTGATAGCCAATAGCCTGATAGCCATGCAATAACCCGATAGCCAATAGCCTGATAGCCAATAGCCAATAGCCTGATATATTTAGCCAATAGCTTGATAGCCAATAACCTGATAGTCTGATAGCCAATAGCCTGATATAGCCTGATATAGCCAATAGCCTGATAGCCAATAGCCAATAGCCTGATAGTCAATAGCCAATAGCTAATAGCCTGATAGCCTAATAGCCAATAGCCTGATAGCCAATAGCCTGATAGCCAATAGCCTGATAGCCAATAGCCTAATAGCCAATAGCCTGATAGCCAATAGCCTGATAGCCAATAGCCTGATAGCCAATAGCCTGATAGCCAATAGCCTGATAGCCAATAGCCTGATAGCCAATAGCCTGATAGCCTGATAGCCAATAGCCTGATAGCCAATAGCCAATAGTCTGATAGCTTAACCTGGATATCCTAAAACTCTTATAAATAACAACCTCCAAAATAATTTAACTCATTCCTCAAAACACACGATATGGGTCGGTTGTGTTCCTTGTGCCACAAATCAGTACAAAATTTATCATCTCATATAAGTCGCGTTCACAAGATCAATGGTCCGGATCGAACACTTCTGGTTCAAATGCAAAAGAGCGATCAGCGGTTCACTCCCTACCCCCGGACTCAAAATGTTGAAGACATAAAGTGTGACCGTTTTCAGTTACTCCACCCCTTCACGGCTATCGTGGCGGGAATGGCTGGGTCTGGAAAAACGGTTTGGGTTCAGAACTTGCTTCAACACGCAAGTAGAGTCAACCTCCCCCTCAACGTATTGTATGGAGCTATTCGCAATGGCAACCGGCCTATGAGCAAATGCAGCAGACTCTACCAGGGATCTAGTTTGTCAAAGGCATCCCTCATGACCTGGACGAGGACTGGACTTTTATGTGTTACCCTCTTGAAATAAAGTCTTCATCATCATCATTGGTATTTTGATCCCAAAGTTAACAATCTGATAGTCATTGACGACCAAATGGCCGAGACCTCCAACGACCAAAGGATCTTGAATTTATTTACCAAGGGATCTCACCACCGAAACCTCAGTGTCATTTTCCTCTGTCAGAATGTTTACTTTCTAGGCAAAATCATGCGCACGTTGAGTCTGAATGCCGCGTACCTAATTTTGTTAAAAAACCCAAGAGACAAACTACAAATAACAACATTGGGAAAACAGATGTACCCTGGCAAGACCGACCAGTTTCTTCATAAGTACGAGGCTGCCGTCCAGAGGCCTTACGGCTACCTTTTTGTGGATCTCAAACCCAACACTCCAGAGGAGTGTCGACTGCGTACTAATGTTCTTCCCAACGATCCCCCACAGACTGGGGGTCAATTTGATGCGATGAAGACCATCGGTAACTTTTTTCAACGTCAGTACATTCTAATCACTTTGACAGTGCCTTTAATCTTTTGGTATATTTCAAGACTTGGGTTGCAACTCAACCACGCGTACAATTCTCTCTTTGTTCTAGCTGACAGGTGAAATGGTTGCATATTGTTCATAACTCTTTCACCAACTGTTTTGACATCCACAACTTTGAGGGCTTGGTCGAAATTAATTTTAATATTCTCATCTTCTGTCAGCATGAGGCATTGCTTTCCTTCAGTCTGTGTACACCCACAGCACTGGTCTATATCAATTTGATGAAGCTGTTTGCATACTTCAACAGCATAAGTTGAAATATAGAGCTTTTTATGAAATTGAATGGGTCCATGATAAACTTATGAACCATGTTTACATAGCCTCATATCAACATAGTAATTAACCAATCAGAGCGCGCGTTATATCTAAATTATTTTATAATCTTGTATATCTACAAATCTTGATGTATATCTACAAATCTTGATGTATATCTACAAATCTTGATGTATATCTACAAATCTTGATGTATATCTACAAATCTTGATGTATATCTACAAATCTTGATGTATACCTACAAATCTTGATGTATATCTACAAATCTTGATGTATACCTACAAATCTTGATGTTCATATTTGAATCTTGATGTTCATATTTGAATCTTGATGTTCATATTTGAATCTTGATGTTTTGTCCCCTTTTGACAGGCATACGTGTGAGTATGCGAAGACTGAACAAAAAAGTCAGCCAAAAAAACAAAAAGTCCGTCTGCTCGTTCTAAAAATAACCGTGACTCCACGGCTGCCGGCAGAGGCGGGTCCTGTGCGGTGGCCCGGTGAGGGTCTGGGTCCTTGACCGGGCTGACCCGGGCGGCCCGTGTTGCAGAACCGGCACTTTCCTACTACTCTGGTATAACGAAATTACTAGAAAAAATATTACGGTATTCACGGTCAGGGCCAGGGGCGGATCCAAGGGGGGCCCCTCCCCTTTGAGTTGGGCCCGATACATATTCGCCCACGTCTCCCCACCATTTGATGCCCAGAATGGATGGAAATTGCATTTTCGAGCTTCTAGATTTCAAAATGTTCTGGGGGAGCATGCCCCTACACCCCCTAGAAAAAGGAGCCTTACGGCCCCTTAGTGGTGCACCCCCCTTTCAAAATCTCTAGATCCGCCCCTGAGGGCTGCTGTTACTGTCCAATTTATGAATGTCAAATATGCTAAGAATTTTTACATATGCTTTATATAGATCAGTGTCAGCTTGATCTGATCGGTAAATTAATAACACTGTAATAACTAGTGATAGCAATAATAATAATAATAGCCATGTGTAAAGGACGGGGATGATCGTCTTTTAGGGGTGTAAAGTTACGGTTTTTGGTATCACTTAGGGTGTTCACGACGGAACGCCAATATTTCTAGCCATCAAGGTATCATTTAGGATTAATAAGAAACTAGACGCTCTGATAGCGTTCACTTGGGCTACTGATAATGAGATGATGAAGTAGACTGATCAGTGGCTGCAAAAATGCAAGGTTTCTGAAAAAATGTATTAAAAATATTAAAAATATAAATAAAAAAAGCCTAAATTTTAATTCAGCTAAAAGCTGAGATTTTAGCTTAACTTTGAATTGCTTCAAAGATAATTCTTGTAGTTCTTTATCAATATCGTTCAATATCTTAGTGGCTCTGTATTTAAATGTTCTCTGACCAGAAGCTGTTCAGTGAATAGTGGAGTGTCCAAAAGATCACAGTTTCTTGTACGACGGTTGTGGATCTCAGATCGCTTGCGAAGTTTGCTGTGTAATCAGGAGCAATGTTGTTTAGGCACCATGAAAATGTGAACATTATAAGGTAGTTTTAGCCTCAGTTACTGCACAATTTAAATACTGTAAAACAGGATTTCTACAGTCGACAACACCAGCTCAGAATGGGTATAAACGTCAAAGTTATTAAAGAGTTTGTAATCATTAGATTTAAAGGTCAAAGAACTATTGCGTGACTCGGTCCAGAGAATATATTGACGTTGGTTGCTCGATCGAGCATTATAAAATAACTATGATATAACGCGCGCTCTGATTGGCCAAAGGATGCGTATTCCGCGTCCTTTATGAGAGCACACAGCACGCGCGCGCAGATATTCAAACATTTTTGCAACGAACAAAATAGGAAACTTGCCTTAAAAGTCATAATTACTCGTGCCCAGGCCTAAGGCCGGGCACGAGTCTAAGAATGGAGACCGTTTTTGTTGTTGTTGGTGGACGTCGAGGAATGTAGAGTTGGAGACATCAAGTCTGACCACGAGAGAGATTACAAATGACAAACCAATCAGGAAGCACCGGAGGTCAAGGGGCAAGTTCAGCCTTCAAAATCAATCACGGAAAGATATCTAGCTTACTAGTTCCCCAAAATCTAAGTATGTTTTCTCGATTTTGCTAGCACTGTTACCCTCTTAACATATATGTTTTACATACATTCTTAATAAAACGTTCCCCATTCCTTCGTTCCTTCGTTCCTCATTCCCGATTTTGGCGATGTCCGTAAGGTCCACAGGTAGCCCACGAAACTGCGCAGAAAATGATGCGTACGAATGTACGATCACATTAACTTAGAAATATAGAAACTAAATTCTGACAATAACATTGGCTTTCCTCACTTCCACTCGCGTTCTTGGACGAAGGCTGAAGAAGCTGACTGAGAACGGAAGTCGAAAACATATATTGCTTACACGTCATTTTCTTGTACAACAATCCTAGGACTGAGATCATAATACTGGTCTCTTGTATACACCTAATTACTCGTGCCCAGGCCTAAGGCCGGGCACGAGTCTAAGATTGGAGACCGTATTTTTTTTTTTTGTTAGTCATAGTCGCGATTTGGAAGAAAGAGACAAGAAGTCTGACCACAAGAGATATTACAAATCACAAACCAATCAGGAGGCACCGGAGGTCAAGGGGCAAGTTCAGCCGTCAAATTAAAACTCACGTAAAGTAGCTGGCCGCTATTATGTTGTCGAGTGCCGAGTCACCGAACAAGTAACCAAACACTGAGTTGATTAAAAGCTGATCTATGAGGTTTTATCGACAGTCGACCTCTTTCTTCACAAACCTTGTTCGGGGAAGGTTATATGTCGTCTTGTGTTCGTGAGAAAAAACGATTTGAAGGAAGTATGTCTAATACGCTTATCTCACATACAAATGCACACGCCGTTAGCGGTAGACCTACTCTAAAAGATGTCAAGCGTTTTCCGCGGACTCAAAATCATATCTGAAAAATCTGAAAAAATCATATCACAAATCTTTCATGCTACAATGCATCCCAGTGCTCAATCGCACCAGGGCACGAGTGAACGCTTATTAAAGCGTCTAGTTGCATAAATATTATGTCAGGTTGAAATTCAGGAAAACTAAGACCGAAAGGAATTCTGGGAAATTGCATGTCTTGAATAACATCGTTCAATCAACAATCTTCCTATCAATACTTAGCTGAACAGTTCTTCAGTTTAAAACACTAGAGAAGATTACTGTTATCTGCATAAAACATGGCTCATTTACTGCCTTTCCAGACATCCTTGCGGTCATAGCGGCAATGATTCATGATTTTCAACCCGACCTCACATCAAAACAATCCATTTAACGCAAAGGATCATGGTCGTGGGAGGAAACAAAACAGCAACAATTCTGTCCCGCTATAAACAAGCTGTGACGTCATAAGCAATTAGGTGTATAACAACTGACGCATGGGCGTATTACTTATTCTATTGGTTTAGAAAAAAAACCCATTGAAGTGTCACGGTACCGTAGGTTATTCTGCCAACTGTCAAGTGTTTGATTGAATAGCGTTAGATTTAATATACTGTCAATGTTTACATCTTTGTGTGTGTGTGCTGTCTGTAGTGCTTCTTAGTGGTCATAAGTCGTACGTTTACGTGCACCCCCACGATGTAAAGTTCAAATATTGTTTAAACCAACACCAATAGGCGACTTGCATGATGGCGTCATATACTACAAGTACCAGAATGCTTTGCCCATTTTCTTTTGTTCGATAATTAGCACCAATTGTCTTACTATTCTCATGAGGGAATAAAAATCTGAATAAGAAAGAAAATTTCCAAAGCATTCTGGTACTTGTAGTAAAACAACGTCATCATGCAAGTCGCCTATTGTTCGACTTCTCTGGATCTTCATGCATCCATCTTAGGAAAGAATCACAATTCATGAGGTAAAAACAATATCAATGGCCCAATGAAGCGAACACCGCTATTAAGCATGCATGTCTATTCGAAATACTTTAAACTGATCTAACCCAAAGTATCAACCCCCGAAAACGTATTTTAGTACTGACTGTGAGTTTAGACAGCTTACGGCCCCAGAAAGCAGACTGAACCGGCGGGCTTTACCAACACATGTTTGGCTTGTATACATGCATTGCATCATGCACCTAATCGTTTCGTTCACCGTATTTTATTGATTGTTTTTTCTTTGCTTCTGCAACGACGATGTTTGACTGACACAAACATAATAAACTTGTATAGCACACGGTCCAGAATGCATTGCAGGTTTTTTACACCTTGTTTTGCTTTTGGAAAGCTATATTACAACATGGCTTTTAGAAAGATGTAGCTGGAACTAATTCTAGACGAACTCACCCAAAGCTTGCTATTCTACTAACACTAATGCCGACCAATCAATGTCACTAATCGTGTCTCCACTACAGTCGATCCGCCACGTGCTTGAGTAGTTTATGATCTCCCTCGATGATATATATATATACATGTATATATATCTGTACAAAGGGATGGAAGGGTCCTAGACAGTCGTACGGCGTTCGTTCATTCGTGCGGTGTTTTGTATCTGTTCTTATCACTTACCGCGGTAGCCTTTGTGACTGTATTGTTGTGATATAATACAGTATAATGTAGCCATTAATCAAGAGCCCAGACGATAAGTACAAGAACTTCATCGTTTCGATCTTCCGATACGCATCCCTTTCTTCCACCTTTTTTTTATTTATTTATATTTTATTTTTAATTCCACCTTATTTGTGCCACTTTGCGGACAAATTTGTGAATATTTTTAATGTGATTTATTTGGTTTTTATTTATACGTAAGTTTATCGGAATTTAATTTTTGGGAATATAATTGTTGATTAGAATGTCGATGCTGTTGTTTTGGGGGTTTTATTTGTTTTTTGTTATTTTTAGGTTTTCTTGCATTGGTTGACTTAGAGCTCTGTGAAATTCGGTTTAATCAGAATTGATTTTTTTTTAAAATTTATTATTAGATAGGTTGTAATCATAGGGTTGTTTTCTCTTAGTTTTTGTTTCGTATTTTTTTTCTACCAACTCTATTTTCCTTGTTATTTTATAGTATTTACCGTTCTCTTTGTTCTCTTTCTTATCTACTGCGGGTAATTTTCCAAACATATGTTCCGGTCTCATTTTGAGAGGGCGTCAATATTCGCGTGACACTTACCAGGTCGCGTGACCCCGAAGAAACTAGTCACGCAACGTCATGATTTTTCACTCGACTTTATTTTTACCTTTGAAACCATGGCTACGCTGCTAATTAGCGACAGTTACTTCAGTATTGACAAAATCGTGGCATATAGCGTAACACATATGCCAGCTGACGCCATCTATACTGGAATTAGAGGAAAATGCCTTATCGCAATATACACAGCGAAGACAGGCTTTCTCCTGTACTCAGATCATCAATATTTGATTTTAAGACAGCAATTTCATTGAAAGAAAATGAAGACAAGGATGTCTTGAGTATGGTTCACACTCCACAGTCATGACGTCCCCATTGGTAATTATTTCTTTGACTTTGATAAGCAGGTTTGGTCGATTAAAAACTGAATAATTGCGGTATCAAACTCAGTGTTTCTTTGTATAAGAGGTCTAGGGAGCCAATCAGAATGTAGCCACGATTATCTCAATCTGACGCTATATGAGACATGATCGCTCTTTCGTTAAGATCGGAAAATGAAAACTACACCAGAGCATTGTCAGTTGTATAAAACACGTCAGTTTTTTTGAACTTCACGATAATTGAGCCGTGAATCCGTGATGCAACGCATCTCGATGGAACTGCTATAATTGACGAAAACTCAGATCAGTTTCGGAGCTCGACACATGGAAGGTAAAAGCTCTTGAACTCTGGCGTTTTCTCTGTCATTTTGACAGGGTTTTATATAGAAGATTCGTTTACCGATGTTAAGACGGTCGAAATTTTAAAATATGCAATTTTGTAATTAAAAAAATGTCGTTCACGACGTCAGATTGTTAATTAGGAAACCAAGATGTCTGTGTAAATACCACATCTTTTTGACAGTAATGATTGCAGTGCTTTCTACGGTAGTTTTCTACCTGACACGATGTCACTGTGTCAGCAAACATGCAAAAATAAACCCACGTATTCAGCTCCTGAAACAGCCAAAATACAATCGCAACATCACACTAGAAAGCTAGAAGAGATTCATGGTTAGATTCATATTTAAAAATAAATATGATGTCGGTTTGATCAAAGACTCGGGCAATTTGCTGCAGAAGTTCTACATCGTTTTCGACACTAATGGAATCAATTGGACAGTACTTTTTGGATGGAAATATTTCCGGTAGTTTGTTAGGGAGAGTGTGTTACTAATGTAAGCACAGTTGTTAAGGAAACTTTCAATCAAGCACAGAATAACTTTTATTATTATTATTATTTTCTAAGAGGGGGATTTTATTATTTTTTTATACTCGTTTATATATTCAATAGACAGTGATTCACGCAGATTTCTCGACACACTCCATGTTAGAGTTGATCATGAGTTTGTTAACGAATGCAACAAGAAACCATTAAGACATCGCTGTGATTGATACCTTGGCACTTGATTTGAAGATCGATGTAGAAGTACTGGACGTTAGTTGCTACACGACAGTCAAACTGGCGTCTTTTATCTGTGATATATCACTTGTATAGTGTAGTTATTAGAATACATAAACTCCCATAATGTGCTCTAGTGTACTCCACTTTATTTCACTTTTACTTCACTCGATGTGAAGATCAATGTAGAAGTACTGAACGTTACTTGCTACACGACAGTCAAGCTGGCGTCTTTTATCTGTGATATATCACTTGTATAGTGTAGTTATTAGAATACATAAACTCCCATAATGTGCGCTAGTGTACTCCATCCTCTTTATTTCATTTTCTGCTAAATTTCGCTCATAGCCTCTAAGGCATTTTTAAATCAAACACTAATTAATCAGATTATTTGGAAAGCGAATTGTCAAGGACAGGCCCCAGCATTCAGATTGGAAAAAAGGGCGAGAAAAAGCGCTGTAATTAAAAAGCCTTTTGACAGTAATCGGGGATTATTGGCAAATATTTTATTATGAAATCCTCACTGCGTTCAAATTACAGCCAAAACGGCTGCAGTGGTGGCAAATTTTTGTGGCGTGAAATAACACATTTATTGACAAGACTACGTGATGTTGCGTGTGTATTCGTGAAATGTGCGGTATATCTCGTTACGTGATCGTTTATTCGCGACCGCGACCTTGTTCAGCATGTGATTTGAACTCACGATTTGATTTGTTGATAAAATTGTATTTTATGGACACTTTTCTCCACGGGCACTTGTCGCAGTATGGACTTTAGCCTTGAGGTGGAAGGAGGGGAATTGATATTCCTCCAATGACTAGCCGTCTTCTAATGGACAAGTCGAACGATATTTGAGGAGTTTACAAAGGTATAACTCCTGTCTTACGCTTTTCATGATGGCCAATATCCGCCACAAGAAACTCTAGAGATTGGCTAACTCAATTTCTTATGCATTTATTGACAGACTGTACAATTCAAAGACATCGCACTCGTTTGGCTTGGCCTGCCCAGTTTATTATCATTGCCAGTTATCTGGTGGAACATCGCAAGAGACAGAGCTTGGACTATCTCGTCCGTAGATACAAAGAAACGCTAACTCTAACATCACAGTTCTTGGATTTTGCAACGCGGTTGACCAACCGGTGAAGTGGATTCATAGTTCGAATAGCAACTGAATGAAGTTTGAAGGCGACACATTCGCTGACGAATCCCACACGTAAAAAGAACATTTGAGGTAATTTAAGGCAGTTTTGAAACATTTTAAAAGAGGTAATTTTGCGGCGACTGAGATAGCTCTTTGTTCGTCATTTCGCCAGACAAATTGTCTGACAAGATGATGTTTTGAAGATGCAAGTAATGCATTGTACATGTGAATTGTGGTCAATGAGTGAGGTTATTGGGATTTCAAAAGCTCCTAAATGCGATATAATGTAGCTGAGGAGTTCTAAGGGTGATCTGGCGCGAGTCCGTGGGGAGTTCCTCAGCGGTACATTAAACTGGCTTCGTTTCGATTATAAACGAAGTGATTTGTTACATTGCTAGAGAGTTCGACACTTGAAGGGGAGAGACTCCTTTCTGAAAACATCGTAAACATCCTAATGGAACTGTCAAACGTGTATGGGAAACGAACTTGATAAAAACGACCTGATACCGACATGGATTCTTGAAATGAAGGCGGCTGGAAGATGCTCATCTGCCGGAATTGATCGGAAATGTCGGGGATTGTTGTTTTACGCTTAAATTAAACTCTTAGACATGAGCGAAGATGAAATACCAAACTGACTATAGAAGATGCATAATATTTGAAGAAAAAAAAAAGAACAGAAATCCTGCTCGAAAAATGCTGAACTTAGTCGGTTCTTTTCATCCTGCAATAGCTATTTATCTTGTCGTAGTTCGTTGTTCTTTTACTACAACTTTGTAGTCCAATTCTAATCTGTTGTTTTTTTTTTTTTCGATGAATTTTTATTGTCTTTAAATATACGCCTTAAATATTGTGTTATTCCGCCCATGCCGAAGTGCTGATATGATGGAAACAACAACCCCGTTTACCACTTTAAAGTAGACTCTGTTTGTATCCGACTAAGCGAAGTTACACACAACAAGATATCATGTTTTTTCAATCGGGAGAGTTTGTCGTAAGTCAACGGGCCATCACGTCAGTAGTGTTGAAGCTCGAGGCAAAGCAAACCCATTATCTTTGAACTCCATTTCAAAACACCGTAAAATGTGCACATAACAAGGAAACTAAATACATTTACAACGAACAAGAAGCACAATATAGCAACGTACTAAAACGCCTGACATGATTTATATTATCATCGATAAAGTCTCTGTTGTCTTCTTTTGCGTCGATTATATAAGTGACACGATGACAAGTTATATTGAGCGTAGTGCGCTTTTTTGCACGAACCAAACATTTTGACGGAAATTGTGTTAGAAAGACTTAAAAGGTGTCGTTTTATCAACAACAATCACAGTGTATTGAAATTCAGTGGATAAACAAAAACAACTTGTTCTGAAAAAAGGGAATTAAAGGTTGACAAAAGAAGTCGTGCAAGAATTGTACACGCTAGCTAACAATAGATACTAGAGTTTCTTTTATACATCTTAAATGTATTATTACTTTGATACTTGAGAGATGATAAACACCTTTTCACCGACAAAAACTCTTGGTTTTAGTTGTGTATTCGAAAAATAAATTATTAATTTTAAGTTAAAATTATAGCACAAAGCGGATATTCAATGTATATATAAATATAATTTATATTATTTAGTTCATCGTTGGACAATAACCATCTCTTCTGTTCTACACATATATTATTTACATACTATAAATAAAAAGGTATATATTTATTTCTTTTCAACTAAATAATACCGATAAAAGCGGGATCACAATATTGTTTTGGCATTTTTGTGATATATTTTTGTCTGCTTAACCTACTAGAGAAACGTAATGCTATATTTTATTTATATTTATGTACACTCAATTGCAGAAACGTTGTAGTATACATTTATACAAATATCTAATGAGATGCAAAATGTTAAACATGCTAAAATACAACTATGTTTAAAGCACAAAAGAGTGATGAAAATTATTGTGTTGTCCTTGTTGGATGCGATACTAATCTAAAATTGATGTTTCAGATATACTGGAAGAAAATAAGCGATGTTTCGCACTTTGCATCTCATTAGATATCTTGTATCTCATTAGATATTTGTATAAATGTATACTACAACCTTTCTGCAATTGAGTGTATATATTTACTGGCTGTAAATCAGGGCCGTACATAACCCAAAATTCAAGGGGGGCAGGCAGTACGTATTTAACAGCAAAAAATAACTAAAAATAGTACAGTACTCAGTACTTTTTGGTATCTTTTTCGCCTTGGGGGGGGGGGGGGGGGGGGGGGGGGCAACTGCCCCTGTGCTGTGTACGGCCCTGTAAATAATCCATTGTAATAGTAGTAAAGCATTGATTTTTCAGGTAAAGTAGGAAAGTTCGGAGCCATTAGGAACGATTATCGAGCGGCTACCGAACGTGCAACGAACAACATCACGCAAACTGGCTTAACACTCGAGCTAAAACAAATTTAGCCGGTAGTTCGGTGAACAAAAGACTGAAAAGCGGCGATGTAAAACATAAAAAGACAGAACTTGAAAACCACAGTTATTAATCATTAGGATAATCTTTGGAACTTCCTTCTAATCATGGCGACAAGTCAAGGAGAATTAGACGCTCAAACTACAAGTTTGATCTGTACGAATTCTTCTCGCTATTCTTTTGTAGTTTTGCTCGTGTTTATTTATTCATTCACCGTTTCCAAGGCAACGAAGAATGACAGGTTTCTAAAAATAGAAAGAGAGAAAGATCGATATTTGATTGATGCTGAGAAACTTTGTCCAGCTAATTTAAAAAATATACAGTATGTGGTTCTAATTGTGAACAGTTCTAATTGTGAACACTTTTCAGTAAAAGTGCCGTTTTTATATCGTAAGCTTAAGATCGACAAAAAATATTTCACCCGAGCAAATATTGATTTATTTTCAATCATTCAATGTTATTTTGGGCTTCCTGGCATTTATTCCGCGCAAAATTTCAACTTTAATTCAAGGTAAGCTGACGACTGTTGTTTACAAATTCGAATTTTAAGCGCGCCTTTAAGATTCTCAGTGGGGAAAGTTCGCATTTTCTTTCTAAAAACACAAAGTTTGGAGTTTGTTTTTATATGAGCTAAAAGGTAAATAATAACACTTTTCTTTACAAAACAATATTTAGAAAAGTGTTGAAAATGAACGAGCAGCATCGGAATGAAACATTGTGCGTGTTTTTTCGATGTGCATCTAATTGTAAACACGCATATGCTCACGCATAACTTGGCATTTCATAACATATGTATAGTTTTTGAGATATAGAGTAAAATTGCCGCTAATGAACCTGCACTGGTACAATAGCAAATATTGAGAAGGAAATATGTATAAGAAGTCCGCGTTTGTGATACAAATTTGCGCTATTGCGTTGTTAGCAATTGCATGAGCGTGATGAACGGCATGCATCAATGAACATGCGAACACCTCAACAATTTAGCGTTGCTGTCTGACTTCACTTCGTTTTAACATTTTTCTATCATTCGTATCGAAATAACACGAACATAAATATTGTTTTTAGACAACTTGGAACTTGTACATCGAATTGCAAGGCTTGAAATCGATAATAATACACAATATTAAGCCATTAAAAAGCAAGCCAAAAGTGTTCACAATTACAAACAACTGTTCACCATTAGAACTACCAACGGACATGATATAATAAAATATATTTAGAAAAGTTCAATAATGAATACAACGAAACTTAATCACATGTTAGCTGAAGTGTAGAGCTAATTCATAGCAAAGGTTCAGGATAATCGTACCATATATTGACGAGAAATATCATCAAGTGCAAAAAGTGTTCACAATTAGAACCACATACTGTATATAATTATTTATTTTTCTGATTGTTATTATTTTTCCCTCCTCTTTTGTCTCTCCCTCTCCCTCTCCCCCTCTCTCTCTCTCTCTCTCGCTTTCCTAATTATGATTTCGGCAAACTAAGATCCACATTTTCCCCCGCGGTCATATTTCTTTGGAAACCGGCTGAAACGGTCATTAATTGTATTATGATTCTTTGACGAATAAATTTACCGCAACTCAGCTGAAGCTTTCTTATAAATCGACATATAGCAAGATAAATAGACATTTTTGGACAAAAAAATATATTCAGTGTCATTCACAAACGTAAACAACGCCTTTTATAAAGCTCAACGTCAACCATACTACTTAGCGAGACAGCTAGTGATCGATAAAATCATCTCTATTTTGATGTGATGACGTTGATCAGATCCTCGTTTTTAAAACGTCTACTTTTTTGCTTTACATACAAAAAAAGATTACAAACAGAAAACACTTTTAATTTTTCTGTCGTTGTTTTGTCGTCGAGACATATAGGCCCCGTGGCACAATAACGGCTTCCCCAAATAACCAGACCTAAAAACTGCTACATACGCGAATACCTCTTATCGACCGATCGCAATCTTTTGATGGCACCATTAATAGATGATGGCCGATGAAGACCACTTTCCTGCCTTGTGAGACACACAAACTCCTTTGGATCCTGAATATAAAACACGGTGTCGGATTAAGATTTTATCGACTAATAATTGTGAATTTAATTTTAAAAATTGTGAAACTTAAAACCGTTAAAAACGTTAAAAACGCGTAGAAACTGCGCCCGTGGGCAAACTCTAGTCCCTAGTCTCCTGCTCGACCGGAAATGGAGAGTGAAGATTGTAGTAATAATACTAATATTTAATTTACATTGCGCCCGGAATTACATGTGAAATATGTTCATGGGCCGGCGCATTACATCATTTGCAGTCACAGCAGTCGACGCCTTGCTAGCTAAAACCACGTGGTTTTAACTAGTGTTAGTAGTGATGTCAAGAAATTGAAAACATAACATCATTGTGCTTATGCTTGCGTCATGCCCGTTTTGCGTTTGAGTCGCTTTTTCGCGCGTCGTAAAGAAAGCCAGTACAGGATTTATGAAGCTACATGTGGCTGCAGTACAACTACATGTAATTAATCAAGGCTCAAATGCAGCCGATCGACAAGCAAAGCCAAGGCTATTTTTCAGTTTTGTACGATTTTGGCCGGCATATTGCAGGTACTCAGTGATTTCGCTCGGTATAAATCCTAACTTCAAATTTGACATTTTTTGTTGTTATTAGCTTCTATAAGATTGTGCAGTGATTGTGGCAGGCTTCAGTTCATTGCAGTACAGTTTGTACGTGTAGCTCTCAAATCACATTTCGTTCGCCATGACTTGTCGTTGTCCCCAAACTTTGATTCGTTTCTCACTGAGGTTTCAGGCTGCGATTTTCTGAGCGATCCGCGGCGTAGTGATCAAATGGGAACATCACTAGTATCGCTGCGATCGTCCAACACGTTCTTGGGAAAAACGTGTGTATTGTGGATTTAGTCAGTAGTCTGGGCATAAGAGTATGGTTTCATTCGCAACCCCGTCATTTTTCCGAGTACTTGGAACCGCCCTTCCTTTTGGTGTATCAATGTCTGTTATATAGTATATATATAATTTGGAGATTGTTTGTACATTTTGTAATGATAGGAGGGATATTAGTGCGATGTTTAACGACACCATTATGTATAATCCACATGGAAGAAAGGTTACTTTGATGTAAACCGCATCCATGTACTAAGCGTGATGAGTAAGTGTGTAACATGGACGATATGTAATTTACAGGATAATCCCGCATTTCATACGTGATCCTCTTAGCAGATTAGCTATGTACACTCCAGTTTGGCATTTTGACATTATGATAGAAATAGCAATGAACGTACGAAAAGATTCTCATACGGGAACTTTACTACTCGCTCTGTAAGAAATGACTGAGTTTTTCGAGGTGTTTGCCTTCGATGAAAGACTAGTGGAAATATCACTTGAATGAATTCATCGTTTCTATCTCCAGCACATTGGATAGGCTTTACATATTTTAAATTGGAGATAATATTGTCAAAATGTAAGAGCTGCTATGTGAATGGTTATTACAGAGTGTCCAACCTAAAGTCTTTCCAAATCGGGATTTCAGGGATAAAAATGTAGCAAGCCACCCCCTCTCTAAGACCCTCTGACGCTATGTCCAGGAACTGTCCGTCTAAGACCCTACGCTATGTCCAGGAACTGTTCATCTAAGACCCTACGCTATGTCCAGGAACGGTTCATCTAAGACCCTCTGAGGCTATGTCCAGGAACGGTTCATCTAAGACCCTCTGAGGCTATGTCCAGGAACTGTTCGTCTAAGACCCTACGCTATGTCCAGGAACTGTTCGTCTAAGACCCTACGCTATGTCCAGGAACTGTTTATCTAAGACTCCACGCTATGTCCAGAAACTGTTCATCTAAGACCCTGACGCTATGTCCAGGAACTGTTCCGTCTAAGACCCTACGCTATGTCCAGGAACTGTTCATATAAGACCCTACGCTATGTCCAGGAACTGTTCATCTAAGACCCTCTGACGCTATGTCCAGGAACTGTTCGTCTAAGACCCTACGCTATGTCCAGGAACTGTTCATATAAGACCCTACGCTATGTCCAGGAACTGTTCGTCTAAGACCCTACGCTATGTCCAGGAACTGTTCATATAAGACCCTACGCTATGTCCAGGAACTGTTCATATAAGACCCTACGCTATGTCCAGGAACTGTCCGTCTAAGACCCTACGCTAGGTCCAGGAACTGTTCATCTAAGACCCTACGCTATGTCCAGGAACGGTTCATCTAAGACCCTCTGAGGCTATGTCCAGGAACGGTTCATCTAAGACCCTCTGAGGCTATGTCCAGGAACTGTTCGTCTAAGACCCTACGCTATGTCCAGGAACTGTCCGTCTAAGACCCTACGCTATGTCCAGGAACTGTTCATATAAGACCCTACGCTATGTCCAGGAACTGTTCATCTAAGACCCTCTGACGCTATGTCCAGGAACTGTTCGTCTAAGACCCTACGCTATGTCCAGGAACTGTTCATATAAGACCCTACGCTATGTCCAGGAACTGTTCGTCTAAGACCCTACGCTATGTCCAGGAACTGTTCGTCTAAGACCCTACGCTATGTCCAGGAACTGTTCATATAAGACCCTACGCTATGTCCAGGAACTGTTCGTCTAAGACCCTACGCAATGTCCAGGAACTGTTCGTCTAAGACCCTACGCTATGTCCAGGAACTGTTCATATAAAACCCTACGCTATGTCCAGGAACTGTTCTTCAAAAACTCATTAATTATTCACGAGGTAAAGAGCCAATGCTCAAGAGTACTTTGGTTTCAAGTCTGCTCTAGAGTACTTTGAAATATTATTTCAAGTTCTATGACTGGAAATATCAAATAGAAATATCATATAAATCAATAATTAATTTCTGAATACTATTTCAAATTAAATTTAGACACAAGTAACATGTTATTTGTCTTGAAAAACTGGGAATACATGATTTTTAACTGCTTAAAAAACACATTTAATAATTTCATAAACTCGCTACGGCGGGATTCGAACCCGGAACACTCCATTGCTAATCCCTTTACTTACCACTATGACATCAGGTAGTTCGATGTGTATCACGGAATTTGATTTACCTTTATTTTGGCATTCTTTTAATGCGTCATAGAATGTTGTTCAAAACTATTGCCATTTCAATAAACAAATCCTCCCGAATAATTAATTCGTTTTAGAGTTCAAAGGCCTCCAATTCGGACTGGACGGGGTTTTGCCTCGGACTTGAAACCCCGTCCAGTCTTCATTGTCGGCCTTTAAACATTACATCTAAGACCCTACGATATAATTTTAGTATAAATTATTGATATAGTCATGGATTTTTTTCGAAATATTTTCTAGGCCTTCTAAAGCAGAGAATGAACGCTTCTAACTTTGAATCATATTTGTATCTATGTTTTCATAGAGATTGTCTTTAATTGTTGTTGTTGTTGTTATCTTGTATTGTTATTATCATCATCATTGTCATTCATTATTATTACAGTAGAACTCCGATATTTCGGGACAACACAAATAATTCTAATTAGTGAGGGATAGACATAGCGAGTTCCAATACAACCAGTGATGTTTAAATCCACTATGTCAAAACACTTTGATAACGGGAGATCTGAGATGATGATCTGGATGATCTGAGACCGAGAGCGAATGAGGGTTTATCACGTAATTTCAAAACTTATAGGAGACATAGGACAAAAAAAATGATTATTATAGCTGGAAAGAGCTCGTTGATATTAGTAAAAATGTGAAGTTTGGAAAAGATTGCTTCACAAATTGCGAAGATATGAATTTTCAAAAATCGAAATTTTATATGAAAACATTTGGAAATTTACGCTGGTACGGTAGCCTCCCTCGCATCCGTATCTAAAAATTAACGGATGCGAGGGAGGCTAGCTGGTAGGCAATTCTTGCCTACCAACAAAGGTTTTCATACAAAATTTCAATTTTTGAAAATTCATATCTTCGCAATTTATGAAGCGATCTTTTCCAAACTTCACATTTTTACTAATTTCAGCGAGCTCTTTCCAGCTATGATAATCATATTTTTGTCCTATGAGATTTGAAATTACATGATAAACCCTCATTATGAGCGACTATTTTTTTCTCTCGTTGATTCGGCCATTCATTCCTCTTCGAGCTGGGAATCACGCTTAGTGTTCGAACGGTTGATCTCCACAACTCCTGCTCTCGGTCTCGTATTATCAATGTCGTGTTATAGTTAGTGGAGTTCTACTTTAATACTTTCATTAGTCGTAGCAATTTCTGCTTTTCGATTTAAGAGTCCTCATCGATTTCATTCTTCTTTCTTCACGCAGATCTCAGCAAGTCTTCAAGCCAAGACAACGTAACATTCTCATCATAAAAGTGTATTGAACCATCAGTACTTGAAAAGGTATGTTAGATGATGATGATGATGATGATGATTATTATTATTACTATTATTTATTATTATTATTATTATTATTTATTATTATTATTATTATTATTATTATTATTATTATTATTATTATTATTATTATTATTATTATTATGATTATGATGATTATTATTATTATTATTATTATTATTATTATTATTATTATTATTATTATTATTATTATTATTATTATTATTATTATTATTATTATTACTATAGCCTGCGTAGCCAGGCTCTAGGGGAAAGGAGGGGGAGGTGGGGGAAGGGGAAAAGGGGACGCAGGCTATATTACTATTAGTATTATTACTCTAAATCTAAATCTAATTGTAGTGTAGTCAGGAGCACATAAGTAGGAGCCTCCATCTGGGATGTATTCGTGAGACGACCTGTGACCGGATCAGGCTATTTTTAGAACACCAGTTTTGCCGCGACATTTTAACACCAGGGATTTTTGATTTCGACTTTGTTACGGAAGTTTCTAGCTTTTGGCTTGGTAGGTTTACTATTTGATGCTTATTTAGTTCCTTGAGAAACAGAACATGAACTTGAAGACTATTGGTCACTTTCCGATGAAGTACTAAACTCTGCAAAAGAGTCACTGTAACTATCACTGTCATTTTCGCTCTCTTCACTTTCAGTTTCTTCAATTTCTTCGTCCGCCACTTTGTTCATATATCACAAATAAACACAAATCATCTACCTCATTGATGCTGATTGGCTTTGTGTAATTCCCATGGGGGATTCCTATTGATTGATGATTAGTTCGCGTGAAAAGGTGTTCTAAAATTAGCCTGATCCGGTCACAGGTCGTCTCACAAACCCAGTACGGTAGATGGAGGCTCCTACTTATGGGCTCCTGGTGTAGTGTAATTGTAGAGTGCAATTTAGAAAAGTGTGAAATAGTACTAACTTTAAATAGTACTAAATATTGCTATTTCTATTGTTTCCTATTGTTTCATTAGTGCTATTTAGTACTAATTAGTTATTTAGTTTTCAAGCTTTTCTAAATTGCACTCTAGTGTAGGTTTTTAAGATATTTATATTATATTGTTATTTATTAAGTTTAGTGAGGACCACAAGTTTATAAGTGTATTTCACTTTTATGTGTTACCCTCTTGAAATAAAGTCTTCATCATCATCATCACTCGGGCTACCTGTGGTCATAATCTGCAGACCGTTTCTAAATTCTTAACAATGCGCAATATTTCCCAGCGTGCTTTGCGTGGCGGGAATTCGATCGGTTCGCACGCTTACAAGAGGCAGGTTATGTCATCATGTTGAGATAACTAAAGTTAGTGTCCCTGTTTTATAAACACATACTTTTGTTCGAATGTGTGACGGTTTTGCGAGTTCATGTCACTGACGTAAACTACTCACAGATTTGACTTTTTCTCGATTGTTTCAAATAAATTACTCTATTCTCAAAGAAGAAACCTGGCCAATGATTATCTAATATGGTTTTAGAAATATCTCGGTGTTTATAAGCGATAACAACCATCTTTAAGAGTGGATGCCAGTAAGGATCGAGACTAATTCTTCAACTCAAAAAATTCGAATTTAATTTTCTTTCGCCATATCATTCCTTTCGATGACCTATTTTAGGGAAAAATACTAAAAAGTTCCAGCGATTTTTATTTTAGGAGAAATTTCCAGTTTTTAAAAACCCGTCTGTCTACTTAATTTTTTTGGGTAAATTATAAGCCAACTTTGAACAGTCGGTGTGTGTTCACCTCTAGAACTACAACAATGATATTAAGTACACGGAATAAACGTTTCTTGGTCTTTTCTACTGTGTAATTTATTGTTCTGTAACTTCTGTAATTATTTTTCAAATTTGGTTTTAAAAAGGTATACTGAGCGCCATGAACGGAACGTTGAAATATAGGCAATGTTTGAGGCACGAAAAAGGAAATCTGGTACATAAATTTTTGATGAAAATGCCATGCCCCAGGAAAGCTTCACGTTTGTTCTATCAGTTTAGAAAGTTTCAAGCTTGGAAATTCAATGTAGCATTTTTGAGAAATAAAACTATTATGCTTGGGACTGCCAAAATTAGCATATAATTTTTCGTCCTGTGGCGGACATTTTTGTCATCCAAACACAAAACCTAACATGAAAAACACGGCTATCTCGCATTTTTAGTTGATTGCTGCTGATGGAAAGCAATGTTCGAGTCAATAGGAATGATTTTCAACAATGTTTGTGTTTCGATAGTCGTAAATAACTCTCGCAAAAGTTAAAATTAGCATAGATGGTCGATCAGATAACAGCAAAATACGAATTTTGTTTAAACAACGTTTATACGAAATTCCACCCATTCAAGCAAGTATGAATTCTGTTTAGTATTATATTTTATGATTAAAACTATTATTTCATGCCGCAAAAATTTTATTCGAAGGGCAGTAGCGTGACTTGCAGCAGCTACATTGCGTTACATAATTGGCTTGTCAACAAAGTGGAGCATCGTGTCAAAATATCCGAACTCTTCATGATAAAGCGCCAGTTTGAACTAGAAATCAGTGCAATTGTTTGTAAATCTTATTTGGAGCAAACTCTAAGCATTTTAGAGTGAAGAACCACAATTTTCGGAAACGAAACGGTGTTTATATTTGATCAATGAATATGCTAATTGTCACTATTTTAGGAGCTTATGTGGCTGAAATAGCTCAAATATGGTTGAAAATAACTCTTATTAACTCCAAGATTGTTATCAGTTGGCAGCGATCTAAAAGTGCAAGATAGTCGTGTTTTGGAATTAAGTTTTGTGTTTGAACGACAAAAATGTCCGCCACAGGACGAAAATTATGCTAATTTTGGCAGTCCCAAGCCTAATAGTTTTATTTCTCAAAAATGCTACATTGAATTCCCAAGCTGGAAACTTTCTAAACTGAAAGAGCAAACGTGAAGCTTTCCTGGGACATGGCGTTTTCTTCAAAAATTGATGTACCAGATTCCTTTTTCGTATTTCAAACATTGCCTATATTTCAACGTTCCGTTTATGGCGCTTAGTATACCTTTTTAAAACCAAATTTGAAAAACAACTACAGAAGTTACAGAAAAATAAATTATGCAGTAGAAAAGACCATGAAACGTTTATTCAGTGTATTGAATCTCATTGTTGTAGAGCTAGAGGCGAACACACACCGACTGTTCAAATTTGGCTTATTATTTAGCCGAAAATTTTCGGTCGACAGACGGGTTTTTAAAAACTGGAAATTTCTCCTAAAATAAAAATCGCTGGAACTTTTTAGTATTTTTCCCTAAAATAGGTCATCGAAAGGAATGATATGGCGAAAGAAAATTAAATTCGAATTTTTTGAGTTGAAGAATTAGTCTCGATCCTTACTGGCATCCACTCTTAATAGACTTTAATTAGATGTAAGTTCTCAAAATGACCGTGGAAAACATCACCCGGCCCTTGCACATATAAAGCTATTTCAAAAAGGTTGGTGAGGTTTTGTTGCATCTTGCATGTTGCATCTTGCATACCAAGCCCGAAATGCACTATGGGCGATGTGAATGGAATCAGCGAAAGGTCACAACAATATGGACTCTGGGAATTTTCCCAAACTTTGTCTTCGCAATATGGAGCCGGCATATTTTCTTCTGTATGTGCATGCTGACATTATTTACATATGATCCACAATACATTTCGGGCTTGGTATGCAATATGCAACATGCGAGATGCAACAAAACCTTCACCAACCTTTTTTGAAATAGCTGTATATTTATCCATTGTCAGGCCCGTAGCAGGCATTCTCTACATGGGGTTCGTTTTAGAAAGATCCAGTATCGTGTGCACCGAAGGTGCACCGTTCTAGGGGGGTACGGGGTCATGCCCCCCCAAAACATTTTGAAATCTAGGTCTTCTTAAACGTCATTTCCTGCATTTCCAGGGTATTTTTAAGCTAAGGTAAAAGGTACTTAAATGTATTTTTCTTACTTATTTTTTTGCTCCTACTTTTGTGTACAGCTTATCAGCCACACCTTAGCTGCTGTTCACAAGTGTATACTATTCTTCCCATTCTCGTTTAATTCCTATTATTTTCGTACTTTCGGATAGCGGAGTATAACCTTTACTATTCCGATTTCGCTTGTGTTGCTGCTACAGCATTGGTAAAACACTAGATTCCTAGTTGGACCTTACTTTTAACTTGACTAAAGTTCGGCTTACTATTATTTGCCGATCACTGCTTAGTATATGATTTACAGTGGACATTGATAGGCAACTATTAGTCACAATATAATGACCGCTCCTAAGCTTGTTACTTCCGAGTGACGAGGTACATAAAGACATCGATTGTCGGCTTGTACGTGCGCTCACGGCCTAGAACGATCTACTAACATAAGTTTTGTAACAATACTTGAAAGGTACATGAAAATGTAGAGTATGTACAATTTATAAAATGCTTTCAACACAGGAAGACCATCGCGTTTCGGATCGTCATTCTGAAACGATCTCGTAATATAAAACTAAAAGAAATCTAAAATAAAACTAAAAAAAAATAAAAAAATATCCTCAAGGGGGGTTCGTTCGAACCCCTCGAACCCCCCCTCCTACGGGCCTGATTGTTCACAAGTCGAAGAACTGTTGTTGTTTTTAGTTGTGCGTAATTTTCAAGCTCCACATTAAGGCTATATTTTCTGCGCTGTTTGTATATCAGAAAAAAACGTTATTTTTTAGATTTTTGATAAACCATAATATAAATCAGCTATATCAACTTCTATATGTTCAATCGACTGCCGAGACAAACAACTGCGCTCGAAAAAGCTAAACGACGGAAATAGACGGATTGTTTTGAGTCTAGTTTAGCGAAATAACTTACACTGTAGTCTCATAACATTTTGGTAATGATTTTCTTGATATCAATCTTTAAACCGACATCGCTTTAGGTTTGTAAAGAGACGAAATTACCAAACAACAATTGGTAGGAAATTGGATTTGTTGAACTTTGCGACACAAAGCTGGCAGTTCAGGTGCAAGGGTTTCCACGGCGACCGCTCGGATGACGAAATTAAATAGAGTTCGCACTCGAAACTTCGCACGGATAAAAGCCAGGCACTTAACACCTGTCATTGGCCCTTACCACTGGAAGAAACGTATGTTCTTCAGACCTTGGAAATTCATTGGAAATTCGTTGGAAATTAATAGAAATTGTCGAAGTAATTGAGCACGCGTTTATTCCCTCATTGTAGACTTATTTCAGGTAGCGAGTGCTCTTTTGATAATCTTTTCATTCATATATATCTGTAGCTATCAGGGTCTTGTTGTCATTATGGGATGTATACTTAACTCGTTTATAGCGAGTCAAGCTAAGACGTCGAGTATTTTAATTCTGATTGGTTGATTTTGAAGCTACGTCATTGGCACGAAAAAATAATTGTGATAGATAGACAATGATCATATACTTTCTCCATCGACACTATTGAGTTGGCTACATTAATCGGGCAGCTGGTTCTCGATACATCAGGGTTGACTGAATACACATTTAGGTAAGTTATCTGTAGGTACCTGATTAAGCGATTATAATGTGTTCTTAGTTAGATTATCCGTAGTGCTTTGGCATTGAGAGTTTCTCGAGGTATGCCTTGCGCGCTGTTTTGGTTCCTCTCCTTTGTGTTTACGTGAATTGTGCTTACTTACTATCTCTTTCTTCGATCCTCTCGTGTTCAACTCCAACCAATACTATCATTAGTCCTTAGGGAAGTCAATCTCGTCAGTTTATCTATAAATATTGCTCATTTAACTCATTAAAGACCACGATAGTCTACAGCCTTGCCGCTCAAGTGCTAGAGTTTGGTTCATCAGATGAACACACAGTCAGTCAAATCAAATCAACTCTTCATTTGACATTACGCGAGTGTTTGACTAAAATACAATGTCTATGGTATGATTTGGGTATGACAGCGACGTGCTTGAACTGAAAAAGCGAGCAGAGACTTTCATATAGTTAACGCCGTGGTCATTTTATTAGTGAACTTAAAACCTCACTGCTTTGACGTAAATTATGTTTGAAAGCCAAATCAAATTTCTTCCCTGTATACAAATTGATCAGGCCAGCGCTAGCCCGTCAAGTATGACATTAATGCCAGCGTTATCTTTAGCCGTTTTACCAGGAATAGAAGAAACTTTTTTCGCTGATCGTGCCATGTTGTTGGGCCGTCGCTTTCATGTTGGCCTTAACTATCCGTGTATCAGAAAAATAGCAGCTTGACTCCGGTTTGTAGCGGAAATTTGTTTTTTGAATGAACACCTTTCGAGTTCCTACATTTAGTGGGGAATTACACCTTCAGCTTGTCCTGATCCTGATGTTCATTTGTCACAGAAGATCGTAGTCGTCCTCGAAAAGCAAGTAAACAACTACAACATGATGTGATATTTGCTTCAAAGTATGGCCGTACGAAAAAAAAAAATTTGAAAACGTTGATTTTATTAGTTGATATTTATTCATAATTAATTAACGAATTTCTCTTGATGATGTTCATACCAGATCAGAGAGATCCTCTCTCATTATTTTGAGGAAAACTCGGTTATTTCGGAAAAGGAAACAACACGAAACGGCACGAATCATTCATTCCCTGTACACCACAACCTTCAACACAGTCAAAATTAAACTTAAATGAATGAATTTGACGATGTTATTTAATATCCATTTATTTCAACTCACACAGAGTTTTGCTTGACAGGTTTGTGTGGCTGTTTTCGTAGCATTTACAATGATTATTCGGCGAACATTTCTTTGACTCTCAGTCGGTAAAAATCGCGCTGTCATGCAGATGCTGTTGTGTTCAGTGATACGTAGATATATCAAAATCAATGACCGAGTAGTTATTGTTTTATTTATTTATTTATTTATTTATTTATTTATTTATTTATTTATTGTTTGTTTGTTTGTTTGTTTGTTTGTTTGTTTGTTTGTTTGTTTGTTTGTTTGTTTGTTTGTTTATTTTTTTATTTATTTATTTATTTATTTATTTATTTATTTATTTATTTATTTTTATTTATTTATTTATTTTATTTATTTATTTTATTTATTTATTTATTTATTTATTTATTTGTTTTATTTATTTATTTATTTATTTATTTATTTATTTATTTATTTATTTTTATTTATTTTTTATTTATTTATTTATTTTATTTATTTTTTATTTATTTATTTATTTATTTATTTGTTTTTTTATTTATTTATTTATTTATGTATTATGTATGTATGTATGTATTTATTTATTTATTTATTTATTTATTTATTTTTTATTTATTTATTTTTATTTTTATTTATAATATACATGAAAAAAATACTCCATTCTGATTGGCTTAGAGCAGTGCAGTTGAATTACCTTTAATTGCACTGCAGTGCAAATTACTTTTTTTTTCATGAATATTATTAATTGGTAATCAATTTGGAATAATTTGCACTCGTGTGTTTTTCAAAAAGTTCAAATTGCACTCGCCCTACGGGCTCGTGCAATTTTGATACTCTTTGAAAAACACACTCGTGCAAATTATTAATTTCCAAATTGAACTCGAAACCGTATGATTACCTCTACTTATTGAATACTTAACACTGCGTTATTCGATTGCCATATTGATGTCGGTTTTACAAAATCTTTCTGACCTTCCCTTAAATCCTCATTACTCGGGCTCTTCCGAAGGAAGCCCGAGTTATAAAATGCGTTTTTCGGTAGTAGTAGTAGTAGTTTTGTTCGGCTCAAGAATGACGAAAGTATGCGACGTATTTAATCGTATCGAGTTTCAAGATTACTCAGCAGATAAGAAAAGACAAACGACACACAGGACTCAAGTAGATTATGAATCTTAGTTTTGAAAGCAACATGTCGTTAATAATCCGTTACTGAGCAGCTTCGTATTATGTCTCTGAAGCTAGAGAGCAAGGGTTTGATTTTTCAGTAGATTTTGTTTAGATAGCTAATATCGCTTTGCTTGCTGCCTGACTGTCGTCACGCGCCGTGAAAAACCGTTTAAAAAGTATCCGGCAATAAAACGAAACACATTTCTCAGATATATAATGATGGATGTTTATTCGAGTCGACGTTTGAAAAATTCAGAAGGAAAAGAAATCGTAGAAATCATACTTCAAAACTTCATCAATTAAAGCAAAGCTAAACAAGCTCAATGTCCGAAATTTGGGGTCATGCCAAAGTTGTTTTAATAGCCTATTTATATACTTGCACAATACAAAAGCGCATTAATTTTAGAACCGCGGCACAGTGCTATTTAAAGCAGAATTTCCACGCTGAAAACAAGTCAGTGAACGGCAAAAATACAATCAAGATCAAAACGTCATTAGAGATTAGGGATCTGTTGAAGAAGAAGACGCTCAATGAGCGTATAGTCGGGTATTTAATATGACAATGAGAGTTGCGTGACGAGAAACAATTTATGTCGATGACTCATAAAGATTCGTGTAGGTACGTCTGTATTACATATTTAAACGTACTTGAGGTCACTTGAGGTTGCATATTGATATCGCCACAAACGTGTCAAATAGTTATTGTTCGCTCAGCTATACATAGTCTCCCTCGTCACGCAACTGTCAGTCATTGTCAGGTCTCTCCTCACGCAACTGACATTGTCCTTGTCATAAGCCCGAGTGTACGCTCATTGAGCGTCTTGTTTCAATTTTCAAACCTTGTGAAAAATTAAGGTGGTTAAGTTCGTTGTATTGTCGCATGGTTTGTGTTTAGAATGAATGGATGGATGGATGGATTAATGAATGAACGAACGATCAACATGATACTTCTAGGTGTTTAAGTGGATGCAAGATAAAATGTGGATGAATGAATGAATGAACGATGCCGTTACGCAGCGTCTGTACGTGGTAAGTCGGATGCTCTAGTCAATGAAAGTGCTATATGAAGTTCAAGGTTTTAATATTCGTTTTTCCTCCAAATTTGCTCTCGTATATTATCTTCACTTTTTAATTTCCAACACCATTAATTTTTCAAAGAAACATTCCAACAAAAACTCCTTTCACTCATGGTTCCTGTCGAGACATTAGAATTAAAATGCCGCAAATCGACCATCTGCTCCGCAGCGCTTAAGAGTGGATGCCAGTAAGGATCGAGACTAATTCTTCAACTCAAAAAATTCGAATTTAATTTTCTTTCACCATATCATTCCTTTCGATGACCTATTTTAGGGAAAAATACTAAAAAGTTCCAGCGATTTTTATTTTAGGAGAAATTTCCAGTTTTTAAAAACCCGTCTGTCGACCGAAAAGTTTCGGCTAAATAATAAGCCAAATTTGAACAGTCGGTGTGTGTTCGCCTCTAGCTCTACAACAATGAGATTCAGTACACTGAATAAACGTTTCATGGTCTTTTCTACTGCATAATTTATTTTTCTGTAACTTCTGTAGTTGTTTTTCAAATTTGGTTTTAAAAAGGTATACTGAGCGCCATAAACGGAACGTTGAAATATAGGCAATGTTTGAAATACGAAAAAGGAATCTGGTACATCAATTTTTGAAGAAAACGCCATGTCCCAGGAAAGCTTCACGTTTGCTCTTTCAGTTTAGAAAGTTTCCAGCTTGGGAATTCAATGTAGCATTTTTGAGAAATAAAACTATTAGGCTTGGGACTGCCAAAATTAGCATAATTTTCGTCCTGTGGCGGACATTTTTGTCGTTAAAACACAAAACTTAATTCCAAAAACACGACTATCTTGCACTTTTAGTTGATCGCTGCCAACTGATAACAATCTTGGAGTTAATAAGAGTTATTTTCAACCATATTTGAGCTATTTCAGCCACATAAGCTCCTAAAATAGTGACAATTAGCATATTCATTGATCAAATATAAACACCGTTTCCGAAAATTGTGGTTCTTCACTCTAAAATGCTTAGAGTTTGCTCCAAATAAGATTTACAAACAATTGCACTGATTTCTAGTTCAAACTGGCGCTTTATCATGAAGAGTTCGGATATTTTGACACGATGCTCCACTTTGTTGACAAGCCAATTATGTAACGCAATGTAGCTGCTGCAAGTCACGCTACTGCCCTTCGAATAAAATTTTTGCGGCATGAAATAATAGTTTTAATCATAAAATATAATACTAAACAGAATTCATACTTGCTTGAATGGGTGGAATTTTGTATAAACGTTGTTTAAACAAAATTCGTATTTTGCTGTTATCTGATCGACCATCTATGCTAATTTTAACTTTTGCGAGAGTTATTTACGACTATCGAAACACAAACATTGTTGAAAATCATTCCTATTGACTCGAACATTGTTTTCCATCAGCAGCAATCAACTAAAAATGCAAGATAGCCGTGTTTTGGCGTTAGGTTTTGTGTTTGGATGACAAAAATGTCCGCCACAGGACGAAAATTATGCTAATTTTGGCAGTCCCAAGCCTAATAGTTTTATTTTTCAAAAATGCTACATTGAATTCCCAAGCTTGAAACTTTCTAAACTGATAGAACAAACGTGAAGCTTTCCTGGGGCATGGCGTTTTCATCAAAAATTTATGTAACCAGATTCCTTTTTCGTACCTCAAACATTGCCTATATTTCAACGTTCCGTTCATGGCGCTCAGTATACCTTTTTAAAACCAAATTTGAAAAATAACTACAGAAGTTACAGAACAATAAATTATACAGTAGAAAAGACCAAGATACGTTTATTAAGTGTGCTTAATGTCATTGTTGTAGTTCTAGAGGTGAATACACACCGACTGTTCAAAGTTGGCTTATAATTTAGCCAAAAAAATTAAGTAGACAGACGGGTTTTTAAAAACTGGAAATTTCTCCTAAAATAAAAATTGCTGGAACTTTTTACGGTATTTTTCCCTAAAATAGATCATCGAAAGGAATGATATGGCGAAATAAAATTAAATTCGAATTTTTTGAGTTGAAGAATTAGTCTCGACCTTACTGGCATCCACTCTTAGAGTGAATTTCTGTAAATATCAAACATTTTGATAAATATTTGGCCACTTGAAAAAATAGATTTCTCTGAAACTTTGCATACAAGTAAGTATTCCTGCCCTGATTACAAAAATATACTTGTAAGGCGTCGACACCTTTGGTTTCCATGGCAACGGCCCAATGTTAATTTGGAGTGATTTTCAGCCTCTCAAAAGTCAAAATTTCTCCATCTTTGAACACGTACTGCAATTTCTCTGTAGATCTTTCATCAACAACAATCATGTCATGTGAAAGAACCATCCTTAGTCTTTTCCGTTCACGGGTAATTTTGGATTCCGTTGCTATAGCAACCGTGCACACGCATCGCGGGCGCAACATACTTTTATATTTTTCAAAATGTCTTATTTTGGCCTATATTCTGGCTTCGATAACTCTGATGGTAACGCTCAGATTCTAAAGCTTCCAGTCACATTTATATACTTTATCCAACTGCTATTGAAAAAAGCTTTCAAATTTTTGGGGCCTAAAATAACGGTCTTCTGACATCCACACGGCACACGGCACGGCACACGGCACGGCACATACGCGGCACGGCGCACACGGCACGGCACATACGCGGCACAGACGGCACAGACCGCACAGACGGCACAGACGGCACAGACGGCACAGACGACACAGACGGCACAGACGGCACAGACGGCACAGACGGCACAGACGGCACGGCACACACGCACGGCACGGCACACACGCGGCACGGCACGGCACATACGGCACGGCACAGACGGCACAGACCGCACAGACGGCACAGACGGCACAGACGGCACAGACGGGCACAGACGGCACAGACGGCACAGACGGCACAGACTGCACACGGCACGGCACATGACACGGCGCACACGGCACGGCGCACACGGCACGGCGCACACGGCACGGCGCACACGGCACGGCGCACACGGCACGGCGCACACGGCACGGCACGGCACACGGCACACGGCACGGCACGGCACACGGCACGGCACACGGCACGGCACATGACACGGCGCACACGGCACGGCACACGGCACGGCAAACTACACGGCACGGTGTACACAGGTAATTAAAACAGAAGAAAAAGTACTTTTTACTTATAACTAGATACAATGGGATATAAAATATTTATACATATATTCATAGTTCTTTAGGATTGTGGCACGAAGAAAACGAAACATTCGCCTTCAAGATTTTATGCTAATCTGGAGGTATAGTCCAAAAAGTCACAATGCCCTTTTCAGTTTGTCAATATCTCTTTTTGTTTCGCATGGCAAACTATCTGCAGCTGGTAGAAAATCAATTGTTGCGTTTTGGAAATAGACAACAGTGCAGACTTTCTTCTCGATTAAAGCCGGTCATGTTTGCTTAAGCGTTCACACACGAAGTTGCATGAATATACCATAAACTATTGCCGGCAAAGAGCTAAACCCTGTTCCCAACTAGGGTTGTAGCCGTACCACAACACAAGCAACCAATCAAATGAGTTCTTGAGTTAATTGAATTAATTAAGCGTGTGAATTTGGCGCTAATGGTACCCGAGTTCTTCTCATAGTGTCTCTTGTTGAAGATTCTAGCGAGTAATTCATGGCGAATAATAATATCGTTTAGCTTCAAGCATTTGGCTTTCGCTACTTCTTCAGCCATTTTCTTTTTCAATTTGGCGCGCGATTGTATACCGACAATGATAAGAGTGACGACAGCAATGTGACAGCTCAGCTCGGTAACTTATCGCGTGTGTGAACGCTTCTACTCTAACCATTAATTCTATGTAAACAGTAAACGTCAAGATTCTAGATCGAAAAGTCCCAGTGTGAACGCAGCCCTTCAGCAGTTTACAGTCACATGCTGACATAACGCTTGAATGAACTGACTGCTAAACTAGATGGTAAACAAACTGTGTAAGGGCTGTTTTAGAGAGATCTTTTATAGTTAGGAGCTCCCTGCAAATCATATATCTGTGAGTGGAGCATCTTCATTAAACATTATTATCATTAGATTAGCAATCAACTGAATGTTGAAAAAGTCAATTCAAAACGTTTCTCTAATGACATTACATGCGTAGATTTTGTGGAACTGGATTCTTCAAACCAGATGTCGTAGTTTTATTTTTGTGCCATCTAATACAGCCAGATAGTATTTTTCCTGTAGTGACCATTGAATTCCCAACACGAATGAACCCCAAACAGAGGGAAAATGCAATTTTCTCTGGTGCATTTTCTTTGTATTTGTGAAAGAAAAGAACGGATTCCAAAAAAAAAAAAAAGACGAAGAGGTACAGCAACAATGTGTATTAAAGTCAACAACAAAGTAAGTCCGGATATTAAAGTTAAGGCAAGAGAAAAAAAAAACCAACCTTTCTATATAGACACCTTTGTTTTCAACGTTTCCTCTAGTTCAGTTTCCCCGAAATAAAAGCTGTAGTCATGACATGCAAAGATCGCGGAAAAACGGTTGGACTTCGATCCTCAGGGTGAGTGTACTTTCGAATGAAAGAACGCAGCCAATTCGTGGGATCTACGCCGTTTATCACTATATACTGGAGTTTCTGTTCCTTTGTTTATGCGTATATTGTTTTTTCTATGCCGCGTTTCGGCCTTGCTTCCATGTACACTTTCAAAAACGATCGGGCTGAAACGCGGATGGCTTTCATTCAAAAACGCATACATTCAAAGATCTTTCCAAAGTGGAGACTGTTTGAAAACGAAGACTGGCCTATCGTGTTAGTGTGGACGGCGAAGACGTTTGAAAACGCTAGCCTAGCGACTGATCTAGAATGTGATATTTTGAATACATTTTGGTTACAAAACTTGGACTTCTGTCTTCTAGCTCAGCTCCCAACATCATGAAGATACTGAGATGGCTCGCTACACTAATAAATAAATAAATAAAATTAATCAATTAATTAAAACGTATCTTCAAAACGCTCAGGTTTTGCTATTCCAAAAGTGTATTAACATATATAATATCCACGTTTGTCTACACTAGAATTCTTGCAGCGTTTTTGCCCTTTCACACAATTGACTGCTGACACGCTTTGAATACACTGTGCTTCCGAATTAAAATCTTCGCCTTACAAACTTGAAATGGCCTTGAAAATATTCTGTCTTCTTTTAAATGTGTAAACCAAGCATCCTGTAGAAATGGCCTTGAAAATATTCTGTCTTCTTTTAAATGTGTAAACCAAGCATCCTGTAGACAAAAGTCGAAGTTTTGTAGCCAAAATGTATTCAAAATATCACATTCTAGATCAGCCGTGATGCGTATTCGCCGTCCACACTAACACGATAGGCCGGTCTTCGTTTTCAAACAATTTCCACTTTGGAAAGCATTTTTGAATGTATGCTTTTTTGAATGTATGCGTTTTTGAATGAAAACAATCCGCGTTTCAGCCCGATCGTTTTTGAAAGTGTACATGGACGCAATGCCAGAACGTGGCATAGGAATGTCACTGTGTTTTCAAACGAAAATTAAACGCAAAAAATGTATCAGAAACTCCAGTATATAGTGATAAACGAAAACCAGTTGTCACGGACTACGCATGCATGTGTTTTTACGTTGTGATTCGAATAGAAATCCGTCAAGGTCGCCGTCGGTACAGAAACTTTGTCACATGAAAGAGAGGAGTGAATGAAGGGAGAAGCGAAGCTGTAATGTCTCGCAGAAAGAAAGTGACTTCTATTAGAGTTCATATGCTCAGGGAAAACTAAAACCGGCTCTATATCACATAGATCAATAAGTTTTCATCCTTGATAAAGCTCAACGTAATTAATGACGCTCAGTGTAATTTATAGTGTATTATTATACGGCACAATTAAGCGGTTTATCGGGCAAGATTCTCCGGTAATGCCCGTAGTCGATTACGGGTTTTATGTCACGACAAATATGACCACCTCGATTAAAAATGCGGAAAATATCAGGTCTATCAGACCTCGGTCTTTTTTTTTGTACAGAGTCTCCTACGGCCCAGTGATTTACACTCAGTTTTGAACATTGGTCTTGTAAAATATCCCGAATTGGAGAGTATAACTGCTTCCCCCCAAGAGACTTACAGATTCGGGATAAAAATAGCACCATCTTCCTGTTTCTAGGCGATTCAATGTCTTCGAGATTTTAACGATTATCGATCGTCTTAATTGTGGCTATTTTTCAAACTTTCAAATGTCGTGTATCTATCTGACATATTGTCATATTGATATATTGAGTTATTGGTTATTTTGAGTTATTGATTTAATGATTTAGTGATTTAATGATTTCTTACTTTATTAATCAGTTTATCTATCTATCTATCTGTATGTCTGTCTGTCTGTCTGTCTGTCTATCTATCTATCTATCTATCTATCTATCTATCTATCTATCTATCTATCTATCTATCTATCTATCTATCTATCTATCTATCTATCTATCTATCTATCTATCTATCTATCTATCTATCTATCTATCTATCTATCTATCTATCTATCTATCTATCTATCTATCTATCTATCTATCTATCTATCTATCTATCTATCTATCTATCTATCTATCTATCTATCTATCTATCTATCTATCTATCTATCTATCTATCTATCTATCTATCTATCTATCTATCTATCTATCTATCTATCTATCTATCTATCTATCTATCTATCTATCTATCTATCTATCTATCTATCTATCTATCTATCTATCTATCTATCTATCTATCTATCTATCTATCTATCTATCTATCTATCTATCTATCTATCTATCTATCTATCTATCTATCTATCTATCTATCTATCTATCTATCTATCTATCTATCTATCTATCTATCTATCTATCTATCTATCTATCTATCTATCTATCCATCTATCTATCTATCTATCTATCTATCTATCTATCTATCTATCTATCTATCTATCTATCTATCTATCTATCGCAGAAAGGTTGTAGAATACATTTATACAAATATCTAATGAGATACAAGATATCTAATGAGATGCAAAGTGTGAAACATCACTTATTTTCTTCTAATATATCAGAATCATCAATTTTAGATTAGTATCGCATCCAACAAGGACAACACAATAATTTCCAGCACTATTTTGTGCTTAAACAGTTGTATTTTAGCATGTTTAACATTTTACATCTCATTAGATATTTGTATATTTGTATAAATTAAATGTATACTATGTACATTATAATATAAACTATGTGTACCTCCAAAGAACGCGCGATTTGATTGGTTGCTGAGCGTGCATTATCAAAATTATTATGTTTTATAAAATAACTATGATATAACGCGCGCTCTGATTGGCCAAAGGATGCGTATTCCGCGTGCTCTATGAGAGCACAGAGCACACGCGCGCAGATATTCAAACATTTTTGCAACGAACAAATTGAAAACTTGCTTTAGAATCATACTTGTATTTTATAAAAGAAATAGAAAACTCGGCAGCTGTGCTCTATCGAGTTATAGAAGCACTTGGGAATCGAAAGAAGACTCGAGAAGTGCGAGAAGCACTCGGCTACGCCTCTTGCTTCTCCTAAAGGTGCGGACACACGGTGCAACATTGCCCGCAACATGCTGGCAATTTTGTTGCAGCGTGTGTCCACCTCTGCAACATGTTGCGCGCAATTGACTAGCGCGCTAATACGACGTAATTTGTTGCTCGCAATGTTGCAGAAGTAGGACTCGATTCTACTTCTGCAACATTGCGCGCAACATGTTGCAGAGGTGGACACACGTGGACAATACGTGGACAATACGTGTTGCGTGCAATGTTGCGCGCAATGTTGCTCCGTGTGTCCGGTCTTTAACACTTCTCTCGTCTTCTTCCAATTCCCGCGTGCTTCTATAACTCGGTAGAGCACGCTGCCTCGTTTTCTATTTCTTCAATAAACGATTCGAAAGAAGGATGGGACTAATGTGGACTAGTTCGAACCACAGGAAGCCCAAGTTCAATACTTGCGAACGAACCGTCCAAAGGTTTAAAATCAAGTATCAATATGACCACGAAACCCGTTCCAGTGGCGAGTTTCTGATTTAAAAGTTAGATGTAAGGACCAAGTGTTTATTAGATGTTCATTATTTTACTTTCAGTGGAATCAGTTTGCATTGAGTAGGTGTTAGGTTATCGTGATCCCGCACAGAGACCAAATCACCATTAGCATTCAAACATAGCGACTTTCACAAAATAGTGCGCTCTATTAAGTCAATGATACTCGAAGACAACTCAAATCTCGGTGACCTGAAGTCTTGAAATGATAAATATTACTATGCTATTCCTATAGTGAGCACTTGAGCATTTGGCAGTACTGGGCATGCGCAATAAGCCCAAATAAACCAATTAAGTTTTAATGGTTAAAGGAAATCTATAACACCGTAAAAAAGAGTAATTAACCAGTAAAGTTTAGTATAGGCTAAGTACTCTTTTTTATAGTGTTATAGATTTCCTTTAACCATTGAATTTATCATGATTATACACCGACGCAGCCCATATCAGTATACTCGCTAGTTTCCAATTAAGTTTTAGTCGTATGCATTTTAATTCGTACTAATTCGAGGTGCGGAAGCAGTAAGCAGTGGCCGGTTTGCAAACGGATGAACGGCGAAGGCTGTGGAGGTCTGGGAGTCAGTACCACAAAAGAGAATGAGATATTTGCATCCAAAAAACTCCAAAATCACAAAATTACGGCTGTAGTCACAATTTGAAGTTGTGAACAAAATTTTGACCGGTTTCGTAAACTGGATAAAACTGGTTTGGATCCGTGCGCCCGAGTTCTCAACTCGTCGAGTCGTGTGAAAAATCTCTGTGGCAGAAGAATTGAAGGATTTGATAAATGTGAATAATGAGTTGAAACGATACTGAAATGAAATTGACGGATTTTATGAACTTTTTCGTTGCCACCTTGTGTCACTTTTGTCTTCGTTCGTCACCGTGTCACCGTGCAGTTCTACTTCATCTCCTGTCAAAAAGTTGATTATTTTAGATGTTAAAAGCGGAAACTCCTCATCTGAAAACCCCTTAACAAGCAGACACTGTGCTAACAACACTACACTATCCGTGTCAAGTCAATACCAGGCCCGTAATCAGTCATGAAACCGCTCAGTTTCAGCTTATCTCTTGCTAAGGTTACTGGAAACGATGGAACTTTGAATTACGTACTCTCTGGGGAAAATGAAATCAAATTTACAGCGTTCGTGCAAGTACGACAAAAGAAACTGAGTTCACATGCAGGCCGAAGCGGAAAATCAGTAGAATTGTGTTCTAAAATAAAGCAGAAATCTCCCTGAGAATCTAAGATAAAGCGGATTCCGAGGCCGAAAACTGAGGTAAGATCGTCAGCACACGCAGTGTTAGATTGAGTATTGAACTGCGTAAACTGTGGGTTTATTGGTGAAATAATCGAGTACTATCAGCTATTTTTGACGTATATTAAACGCTATCACCATTCAGTTACGCGGCCAGTTCGAGAGAGAATTCGAAAATTAAAAATAATCCCAGGAAATTAAAGGCCTTAAGATGTGCAGAATAACGTTCCTTTTCCATCACAGAATACTAGGGACGTCGTTGCACGATTGTTCATTAGCTAGCGCACGGCTAATTATTTCAAGTCGGGTTTGAAATGTGCCATATTTCCATGACAACCGTGTGAGGCGGGAAAACGCCATATTGACGATTATTTGACAGCTTCTCGGTCAAATTATTCTTTGATATTTCAATATTTTTTCCACTAAATGAGAGGAAATAACATCAAGGTTGTTAGTGTGTGATGATAGCAGCTCTAGTGATGTGTTTATTTAAAACAATGGTTTTAATATCTTTTGTATAATTATGGTTGGACATGTAAGAAGCTTTTAAACTGTCACCCATTAGATGTAAGAGAATAGATAGCTAAATCAACAACAGTCTTCTATTATGAAGACATGTGACTTATTTTATTTTACAAAAACTCGAAGGACTGAAGAGGTTGAATTTACATGTGTTGGTTGAAAAGAGCGCGCGCGCGACGCGTCTACCATTAATTAAATTCGTGAAAATGGCGCGAAACTGATATTGACCTGGTTTTTAAAAATGTTTACGATAAGCGAAAATAGCATTCGTAATAATTTCCTTTTTTCTTCCAATTTACTTTCCTAAAATCTATTTTGTTTTAGAGAATCGATAAGAATATATGTGCCGATAATGATGATTCACGATAATAGTTTGTTAGTTGTCTGACTGATTATAGAGTATACAACACAGACTCCAAGCGAAGCGAATAAGTTTTTTCCAGATGTGACAGTTATGATTTATGTACCGAACTTTTAGTTGACTAAAATCCAACAAAGTCTGTTCAGTATAATCTTAAAATATATCGACAAAACTGTACATATATCGAACACTCATTGGATGAAAGCAGTCCATTAATTAAAAGAATCTCTCCCGTTTTGACATGTTCTGATTTACTGTCCTCGACAGTGATTAGAGACAGAATATTCTAGGAACATGAACCAAATCCTTCGTATCATTTAAGGTATTTAAAATGTACTTTCTGTAGAGACAGGGATTCAGTCTGAATATCTTTCTGGTAAGTGAATTCGCTGACTGAGCGGTGAACTTCAATTCTCAGATGTTGAATCAAATTATACACAGCTAAGCTAAGTGTGTTTTCATTCGCTTTACACTTGTTATTAACATTTTAGCTTTCGGCTTTTTGCATCCGGTTACAGGGTTATGCCCCGTTCACACCGAGGCTAAAACACGTTTTAAAGTGGTTTAACTCAGTAAACATGTTTAGAAAATTATCTACAAACGCCACGCATTTGGCACAAAACTGCTGGTAAACTGTCCTTTGTGTTGCATAGTATAAATACCAGATAGTTTGATTCTTGTGAAATTAGATGCTCTCAGATTATAGAATCTAGAAAAATCCAGTTTAGCTAAACACGTTTTGGTGTGAATGGGGCATTTTAGTTTAGTTATCCAACGGAACTTTCTTAAAAGCTATAAAACTGGGTGAACATATTATTCTATCTTCCATGAATGTTAAATTCACGTAATGATACAGAATACGTTTAGCACCTTTAATTGATAATTTTCATGACCAAGTCTACCATTTTATTTTCTATAACTCTACGCGAGTTGCTTTTACTAAAGATGTTTACGAGAGATTTGTCGATTTGAAAACTAAAAACTCGTACGCTTCCTTGTTTGTTGATATTGGCGCCTTTTGACCTTAAAACATCGTTGATTATAATCCCATGGAGAGAGAAAAAATTAAACAAAATATGGTTTGACAGAATGGAAAAACTACCTATATAAAACATTTATTGTTAGTTATATTTTACATTGACAATTTAGTTGAATAATGTATTTTAAAATCGCAACGTTGGTTCGTTCACAGACATCGTCCATTTTAATGTCAACGGCTTTTTAAAGTTATGATAATGATACCACTCATCCTCGTAGCGAAGTCTCACCGCGAAAACGTTTGAAACCTGCCATTTAGCTCCCAAATCATGTGCATGGCTTTATTTTGCCGTTCTATTTAATCATTTATGAATGCATTAAATGAGGAATATAAGAACTGAAATAGAACTGTAGAACAACAGGAAAAGCCCAAAGAAAAGAACTGTATTCGTGCATATATAGTAGGCAACAGCTGATACCAAACTGCTTTTCAAAACTGGACAATAGATCAGTTTTTCGGCGAGGATGTTCAGTTGGAGGGAAGCAAGAGACCATTATATAAGCTCACCTTATGGTCTCTTGAGGGAACCGAGTTAATGTTTGCCTAGGCTATCGACTGGATACACACTTGTGGTAACGACATTACGGCAAAAACTGCGATGTACTACATGGCCAACCATTTAGCCGGAGATTCAGACGTTATCTGCACAGTTAACTGAGGACTGATTTCAGTAAGTAGAGAATGTCTTCTTCCGTCACGTGCGCTTTTGAGATGATGGAAACACTTTCTACATTGTTAAAAAACCTTCTTTCTCGAGCCAAACAGTTCGTAGTAACTCTAGTAGTATAGCAGCTTATAATAGCGAAATGTTGTCAAGGTTGTGTAATGGAATACTGATCGTTACTGCATGTCGACACGTAACAGCATTCGAATGGCTTCTCTTCGGAATTCCCTTTTTTTTATTCCGCGAGTCCTGAGGCGATTTTTTTCCTGATTTTCAAGTAGACTATTTTAATATAAAGCAAACATAGAACTGTGGTAATTAGTTGTGCGTTTTGCGTTTGTTTGAGATGTATATATTGTCGGATTGTATTGGTTGTTTGTACTGATAGGTATATATTCGTTGGTCAGGAACAATAAGATAGTCCATTAGTAGCTCTTATCAACTAACGAGAACGCAACGATTTGGTGATTTCTTTGCTGGAACGATTGGATACCAAAATTGACCACACCAGCTGTTCTGAAAAATCAATAAAGAACGAAGCCTCTTAACAACCGGCTCAGGAACACCACAGTCATTATATAATATAATATATTTGTCTGAAGTTTTTCGCGAATTAAATTGTATTAATTAAAGGACATCAGTGCTTGTAGAAGGCGAGTAGGTTTTTCACAATGACTTCTTTGAAATTCGTTTTCACTTCGAGATTGTAAATGTTGAATTTCCCATAGGCCACTTGTCGATACTTGTACCACTGAGAATGAAAAGAGAGTTAAAGTTTACATTGTCAAACAAACGTTTGCCAATTAACAGATGCTCGCTGTACAGTGTCGGTTGCTACACTTATTCGTCAGTGGTCAGCGGTTTGTGTATCTTTACTGAAACAATGCGCAGACTAGACGGCAAAACAGCTCCTACTTCGAGAAATTCCGTCGAGAAGAGTTGAAGTTCGATCGAGTTGTTGGGGCCGCGAGAGAATGAGGCGAGACGAAAAGACGAGCAATGACGAGAGGGTCATGCAGTCTATGCACAGACGTTCCTTTGCTGCTTTTTATTAAATTCGCAGACGCGGTTTGATTGTCGTGAGGCTCGGCCGCTAAGCAGCCTGCTTCAATGTATCTGATATGTTTGTTTTTCGAAGTCAGAAAACATGGAGCCATTTTGCTTCAAATCTTCCCCAAATCTCTCTACATAGCTGCCATTTGTCTACATGTTGAAGTGCCTTGTTGAGCGGGCAAGAATTCCCGAGACTTATAGAGACCGGAAGTCCCTATAGCATAAAATACCCATCACCCCCATTTTAATACACATTTTCGAGGGACATGGGAATGAGGCAAGAGGTCACGTGATCATTTTATCACATATATTATTATCTTAAAAGTTGAAACTCGTAAAGTTATATATATAACTGTGAGAAGTTTCGTGAATTTCGAGCAAAACCTGTCATAACAGCAAAATAAAATAGGCTTAGCCTCGTTTTCACGTCCATCCCAGGCCTTACGTACTTGAGGGGCGATTATTAGACACGAAAAACAAACACTGACATTGAAAGATTCCTGTTTTTATTCTTTAAATGTCTACAACTGACTCATTACTGCTTATGTTTTTCATCGTATTGCTGGTTTGCACTTACGTCGTCGTAAAATTTTCTGGGTCTTATATTGAGTATAATTGAGCAAAAGGTCTCACAACCAAAAGAGCAGTCAAAATCAAGTAACTCAACCAAATTTTGAGTTATAAGAAGCTTTCAATGCCGAGATATGAGCGATCAAATGTGCGCATTATTTAGTGTGAATGTATGGGGCCGCCATCTTGGTGTACAACCGTAGTACACCAACATGGCGGCCAAAACACCGAGGATCAAAATCACGTTAATATTACAAACAACTCAGTTTCTCAATAGAGATATTAATAAAATCAAACTTACATACCATTTACGAAGTAAAAAACGTAACATTTGAAGCAAATTTCCCTAATTCTCTGGCCTTAGAATACACGTGACAGTGTTGCGTGACAGTAATTGACTCTTAATAAATCAGAAACCAAACATCGAAAGTACACAGATTTTTTTGTGAAGACTTTTCTCATGGATATAAACAAAATATCAAACAAAACAGTTTTGTACGATGAATATTTTAGATTTTAGCGTTTTGATGACGTCATGTGTAAACCAAGAATTGTTGATGACTCGGGAAACGTTTCAGAGGCAAAATTTGGAGTTTCGAAATATACGCCCCCCTCTTTTAAACGCCTCCCTCTAATAAACGCACCCTCTAAAACTTCAAATGCGTTTATTTGAGGAAATACGGTAGTCATATTTAGAGCCATTAATGTATAATACGTTGAATGATTTACAGTAAATGCGACAGTGCACACGTAACCGCGCCTTGTCGGAGAGCTTTATCGGGACAAGCAGGTTATACAGGTTTCTCTATAGACTATCATTTTCGATTGTAACTGACATCATACGAAAACCTACATTGTGCTGAACTATGTTGTGAGCGAGTGATTAATGAGCGTGTTGCATGAGAGCTAGAGAGCGAGAGAGATCGAGAGAGAGGGAAAGGGGAATGACAAGTGAGAGCCGGGAGTAAGTAAGACTGAATGGTATTATGAACGAACGAACGAACGAACGAACGAACGAACGAACGAACGAACGAACGAACGAACGAACGAACGAACGAACGAACGAACGAACGAACGAACGAACGAACGAACGAACGAACGAACGAACGAACGAACGAACGAACGAACGAACGAATGAATGAATGAATGAATGAATGAATGAATGAATGAATGAACGAATGAACAAATGAATGAATGAACGAACGAACGAATGAATGTAAGAATGAAAGAATGAATGAATAACTTCATTTAATGAGGGAAACACTAAATGATGACCCGATCGATCGGTGTAAGAACCTCACATACCAACAATGTACTGCTAATTCTAAAAAAAAATTACAATCACTATGGATTCATCGATTCACTAATCCAGTAGTCAAAGGGTTTAGAGATCTTTAGAACTTAGAACCAAGTCATTAATACACGTAGTGAAGAGAAAAGTCAGTTACATGGGTTGTGAGCCGTAAGAATGGACAATGACACAAATCGGTTATCGTATCATAGTGAAACGAAAACAAGTCGGAAAGCTGTTGAACAAACGCACAGTTTCGTTGACACTGTTTACACTTGCTTTCACTTATTCCTCTGAGCTCTTGTGATTTGTCTTTGTTGGCGCATTTCCTGAAGTGTGTATTGTAGAAAGCGACTTAGAACTCCTCCCTGATCTTTCACTAAATGGATTTTCTATCTAATAGCGAGCCTCAAGCTAGTGACTTTTCTTCTACTACGTACTCCATAAGGAATGTATTATTTTGTAACATTTCTGACATATAGAGTTCAAATACATCATGTATAGTGGGCTTATACCATTATAAAAGACTTGACTGACGTGATCCGGCTATTGTTACAGTACTGTGACTGTCCTTCCCATCCAGAACACTGCCATAACAATATAAAGACAATATCTTGCTTTCATGTTCGCCAACTAAAGTACTTTATCGCCGGAAGGCCGGATATCAATTTAGAAAAAAACGATGTTTATATCGATATAAAGACATATGCAGCCATATTAATGGCTTTTTTCAGTATCAAACCCTTAAGTAAATACTGCTAAAAGTGCTACCTTACTGATGGCTGATTCTTGAGTATTTTCTTGTCAATACAAATATGTACTCTCTGGGGTGGGGTAAGGGAGACTTGTTGTTTCTCTAATGGTCTCAAAATGATCGATTCTCTCTATAAAAATATATTTTTGTCATGGTGGATATATGTTTAACCAGCGTATCAGCAGAGAACACACATAATGTCACTCTTCAGTATGCGTAACATTACAAAGCCTTCGACATGTCGCAACTGATAAAAATATAAAGTAATTGTTGATGGACCACAGGCAGCCCAAGCAATAACCATTCACTGCAGTGAACCTAAAAAAAATATTTATAGATAAAGTCATTTCAGGTAATTTTATCCACAATAAAAACAGCGTCTATAAATGTGGATAAAACTACCTGAAATGACTTTATCTATAAATAATACAACAAGACGCAAAGCCATTTTTCATTTCATTAACGTTTTTATTTTTCTAATTTTTTCGATGTTTATTACTTGAGCTGTGGATGGTCAATCGGTGGCTAACTGTCATGACTCAATGAGCACGAAGACAAGTAGAATATGAATGTCAGAATGTCTCAAGGCCTTCCGACAATTAAGAATAGAAATAACTGGGAGAGAAAGAATCGACGGAAAATGAGAATTGAAATGAAACAACTGAATGAGAAATTGGAAAACGTCAAAAAGGAAGGTGAAAGAAAGAAATGCTAAAGAAAGAGAAAGAAAGAAAGGAAGGAAGGAAGGAAAAAAGACGCAAATGAAGAAAGAACGAACTGATAGAAAGAAGGAGATCAAGAAAGAAAGCAGAATTAGAACTCCTCCCAATCAGTTGTTTCAGTTAGTTTGATCTTTAACTAAATGGATTTTCTATCTAATAGCGAGCCTCAAGCTAGTCGGACTTTTCTTCTACTACGTACTCCACAAGGAATGTATTCTTTGTAACATTTCTGACATATAGAGTTCAAATACATCATGTATAGTGGGCTTATACCATTATAAAAGACTTGACTGACGTGATCCGGCTATTGTTAGAGTACAGTCTGAGTAAGACTGTCCTTCCCGTTCAGATGAGAACATATGTATCTATCACTGCTTTGCTAGCGGAAGACAAATAAGGCGGCTCCTTTTCTAAACATAAAGTTCGTACTGCATACTAAAATTGGAACAATACAGAGAAGATTAGCCTGGCCCCGTGATTTAGACTCGACCGACGAGTTTTCAGAAAGTCAATCGGCAACTATACGTTGATCTGAGCCTGCGATGCATCATGAAAGCGGCACAGAGCGCATGCGCAATAGTGGCCCATTACAGATTTGGAGCCCGAGTAAAAATACTGTGTGTCTGATCAACACATCGAAAAATATATACAAAAACACAGAAAGTCAATACGAGAAGAGACCAATAAGGTAACTGATGAACGGAATGAATGATCTTCATTAAGTCCATGTTAACGATTCCTGTCGTGTCTTTGAAAGACAACTTTACAATATAAAACAACGAAGTTTTTTAATATAAGTTTATTAATATAATACGATAGATAATCGTCGCCGTCGAGCTGCAACTACACGCTGTGTTCTGATGCGTTTTCTAACCTATTTTAAAATGGGCAATGTGTGACTCCAGACATTCCGTCAGGCCGTTACTGTGATTCTCAGTATTATGCGAACTCAGGCATTTAAGCAGTTGGCTTGTAATTTGGTTTTTCGCTTCTGTCAATCAACATATATAAAAAATCAGATAACTTAAAAATAAAAGTCAGAACACCCACCAAATGGAAACCAAATACGATTTTGGGCTAAATTATGGATCATTTGGTCGAAGAATGTGTTTAGTTTTGAATTTGTTTGAATTTTGAATTTGATTGACAGAAGCGAAAAACCAAGTTCCAGCTGACTCAGAATGTCTGAGTTCGCATAATACTGAGAACCGTAGTAATTTAAATTAGGGGAGACGTCAAAACAGTGGTCCCAGGTTGGCGCCGATTTTAGGGTTTGGAAGTGGGTACCGGGAAATACCCCTCCCCCCTCCCATCCCCCTGCGGTTCATGGGCTCGTTCAAATCAGTGCAGGGTGTCTGTAGGGGCTACGTACGGACGTTAAATATAATACATTTACCTTTTACTTCTATACAGAAATACGTTGTATAACATACCTTGAAAAAGATAGTATATTCATTAGAGTAATTTGACTTTTAGTT
>JAUJYZ010001452.1:767500-792500 GCA_033675265.1 Actinostola sp. cb2023
ACCAAACGACTCAAAGAGAAAGACATAACTATCGCACTACAGTTACTCATGAGTCCTGCAGCTGTGTACCGACCACAGAACCATTCTGAGATGTACAAGGATATATTGAAACAGATCAAGGCTGAAGCACGAAGTAAGATAGGGAGTGGGGAGGGGTGGGGGGGGGGGAGGAGGGGGGGTGGGGGGGGGGGGGGGGGGGGGAGGAGGGGGGGACCGACCACAGAACCATTCTGACATGTACAAGGATATATTGAAACAGATCAAGGCTGAAGCACGAAGTAAGATAGGGAGTGGGGAGGGGTGGGGAGGAGGGGAGGAGGGGGGGGGGGGGGGGGAGGAGGGAGGGACCGACCACAGAACCATTCTGACATGTACAAGAATATATTGAAGCAGATCAAGTCTGAAGAACGAAGTAAGATAGGGAGTGGGGAGGGGTGGGGGGAGGGAGGAGGGGGAGGGGGGGGGGGGGGGGGGGGGACGACCGACCACTGAAGGAATGGTCAACGCTCAGCGTGCGTCCATCGAGTTATGGATGCACGCGGGAGGCTGCTAAGCACGAGAGAAGAGGGGAGGGAAGATACTCATTCTAAAAAGTTCTCAGCTGTGCATTTAACCACTATATTTACCCATTTCAAAAAACCTTGATAACGTGCGGTCTTAATGGATGCTCTGAGACCAGGGGGGTTGGACACGGTCCGCAAAGTATCATGGATGTTGTGAGACCGAGAGGAATTATGGGGATCAACTGAGTGTTTAAAAATACAACAAAACATACCGGCCCATCCCCGTCCCCATCTCTCAGTGGTATAGTCGAACCTCTCCATACGAACACTTCTATACAATACAGACACCTCAGGCTCTACACAACAGACACCTCTGTACTGTACTCCTTTACAAACTCAAAAACGTCCATTACTTCGTCCCCTTCCATAATCACTTTAATATTCACTGGTCGCTAAGTCGCCAGTTTCTTGCTGTTTTCAGTCGTGATATTTGTAACGGAGCTCTCGCTGGCTCGTGAGGGAATGCTGTACGCGCTCGACCACGGCATGATCAATGGTGACTACGTGTTTATAATGTTCGAACTGGATCAAAGCCAAGTCAGTCTGTACTCCAAACAGCCTTTCAAGTGGCTATTCAGCAGCTATCCAAGCACTCTAAAGCGCTTTCATCATCTACGCGAAGCGTTCGCTAGTGTGTTTGTCCTCGCCATTAAAAGCACCGTGTCTAGCAGTTATACAACGTTTAAAAACGAACTGAAACAACGAGCACCGGATGCACCGTTTTACAGCAAAGTTTATACGGGAAACCTGTGGGGGAACAACAAGAATTTTCCCGCCAGAAAAACCGAGGTAATTATTGTAGCACGTGGCGGCGGCCATGATTCTCGCTAAATTTCGCGATTACTTAATTTCGCGATTACTTAAATTTCGCGATTACTTAATTTCGCGATTACTGAATTTCGCGATTACTGAATTTCGCGATTACTGAATTTCGCGATTACTCGCGATTACTTAATTTCGCGATTTGGGGAGAAAAACCGAACCAAACGTATTTAATATATTTTTAGCGAGTAAAAATTTCGCGATTTTCTTGAAACTCCAGTGTATTAAGGCCTGATACAGAAGCCTAATTAGCATAAACACATTATTTTCTATAAACTAAATACCATTCATGCTTTGAAGCTAAAACTTCTCCAAAATGTTAAGATCCATGAATTTGTGAAAATTTAATCGCGATAATAGCAAATGAAGTGTCACGTGACAAATCACGTGGTCAAGACTGATTGGAAAATTCAATCGAAAATGGGGTACGTAGAGACTTTTCTTAGAATACTAACTAATGTTTCATTAAATACCTTTGGTAGATATTTTTCTATTACCGCCTTTTAATGGTGTCTACATATTTTTATTAAGGAGAAAATTAAAAATAATCAAATAACTGGATTGGTCACGTGACCTGTTTTATCAATTATCTCTATAACTAATGATTAAGGACAACGTTAAAAGGCGGATTTAGAAAGACCTTTCAAAACGTAACATATAGACATGTGATCCATTATTCTTAGAAAAGTTTCTATGTACCCCATTTTGAGCTGAATTTTTTCGACATATGTGGCCATGTGATTTGTCACGTGACCCATCACATCCAATAAACCACATCAAATTTTCACACACTCATGGGACTAAACATTTTGGCGAAGTTCTATCTCCAAAGCATGAATAGTTTTCAGTAAATAGAAAATATTGATTTTTATGCTAATTAGGCCCATGTGTCAGGCCTTAATATACTTGAGAATCGCGAAAATTAGTGAGAATATAAGGTAATAAATACACTGATAAACCTCAATTAAGCGTCCACCCTTATTACGCGAATACCCCCTATTAAACGATCACCCTTATTAAGCGACCACCCCCTATTAAGCGGTCACCCTTATTAAGCGACCACCCCTATTAAGCGGTAACCCTTATAAAGCAACCACCCCCTATTAAGCAAGCGACCATCCCCTATTAAGCGGCTATCTCTATTAAGCGGCCAGTTATCAAAGGCCCGAAATATTGTTATAGAAACTCTCTCTATTAAGCGGTCACCAATATTGTGTAAGCGGTCACCAACATAACCACTGTTAATTCTTTGCTTTATTTCTGTTAGCTTCGTGGATTAAAAATCTACTTGACTTAACTACTGCTTAATTGGGTTATGTTTGTCAGGATCAGTTCCTTATCACGACACACCAGCTTTGACCGGCGTATATCACGAGACAGTGGTGTATAGAGTTTTCGCATGAGTGGGAAACCTATTTAACACGCGTCGATGACTATTTGAACTCATAGAAAACGAGAACGAGTAGTCTAATTGTTTTAGTAGAAACCAACTAGCATAATACCTTCGATTTGATACCAATATTTATTGATTTTTCGCTTTGTATTTGTTCAAAACGCCGTGGCCTTTTCGCTACTCACTATCTATATATCACGCAATAGATAGTGAGTACGTTAGCCAATCAGATGCCAGTAGTTGGTTTCTACTAAAAATATATAGATAGATACATTTTATTTCAACACGGTAGTTCTATCAGTACAAAGCTGGTTTACATAAAGGCCGTGCTAATGGTACGGAGTTAGGTCACGGTACGGAATCGAACTAAGACATCTATTCAACCAATCACAGCACGCCAAATCATTGCTCAACCAATCAGAATGCTTGGACACGGCACAGTCACGGCGCGAACCGTACCGTAACTACATCCCACTCGTGCGGCGAAAACGACTTTAAATATTTGACAATCTCGTATCAATAACGTGGACGGCTTATTCTCTCCCCAGGCTCACGCTTTTCTGGTGTTGATTGCATGTCACGCGGTCGTTCCCAGACTGCTCACGGTTTATGTGTTTTTTTTATCTCACGTCACGTGATTATTTTTCTCTCCCCAGCCCCCGATATACGGCGCATATCTCTACGATGCTGTGTTCCAATTTGCTATCGCACTCAATAAATCGTTCCAAATAGAGAATAATCCAACAGGACAGACGATTAACGAGCAACTACGAGGCATTCAGTATGATAGTAAGTATATCTCGCCTAATATCGGGTCGCAGAGGGTCATGGGAAGAGAGAGGGGTCGACGGGAAATTCATTTTGTATTTGTATTTCGCTAGGTATCCTGGGATACAAGATGCACTTTGACAACAATGGAAATGCAGAGTTCAACCTGACGCTTCTGGACTTACAGGAAAAACGTAAGATATTAAACATTGAATATCACAAAGTACGCCGTGAATATTCAGGCGTGAATCGTAATATTTTCGTGGCCTTAGTCGTGAGCTTACGTGATCGTTATCGTGATCGTGACTTAATCGTGACTTACAGGAAAAACGTAAGATATTAAACATTGAATATCACAAAGTACGCCGTGAATATTCAGGCGTGAATCGTAATATTTTCGTGGCCTTAGTCGTGAGCTTACGTGATCTCAAGGTACTTAAGGCCTGGTTTAATGTCTAATCATTTTGACTAAACATCACAAAACTTGGCACAGCTTGAGAGTTTTATATCCTCTACTCATTTGAGTGAATGAAATCCAAAACAGCGTATCACGTGGTTAACCACGTGACAAAGAATTTTGAAAACAAAATATAAAATGCGGTCGCCAGTTTAAGAGGAAAGTGAAAGCAAATAGTTGTGTATAATCACGTTTATGATCATCTATTAACCCTCGTTTAGAAAACCTGTCTTCCGCTTTTTGCAAGGAGAATATTTCGGAAAAGAGGTCACGTGACCATTTCATCAGATTATATTTCTGTAGTTTTCTCTTAAACTATATATAATTCCGAGGTTTTCTAAACGCTATCTTGTTTAACTGGTTATCCTTAACGCTATTACGTAAAAGGTATTTCATTGTGAATTGAATTCGCGACCGCATTTAAGAAAAACTATATTTTCCTCCATAAGGTCACGTGACCACATGACGTCACAATTGTTAGATCCAAACTGTCTCAAATCTTGTATATAACCTTATGCCTAAATATGAGTGCCTAAGTAAATTAGAGCAGCGAGTTATTACAAGAAATGTGATTTTCCAAGTTGCCTTTTTGAACCAGGCCTTAAGTACCTTGAGATCGTTATCGTGATCGTGACTAATCGTGACTTACAGGAAAAACGCAAGATATTAAACATTGAATATCACAAAGTACGCCGTGAATATTCAGGCGTGAATCGAAATATTTTCGTGGCCTTAGTCGTGAGCTTACGTGATCGTTATTGTGATCGTGATATTAATCGTGAGCTTACGTGATCGTTATCGTGTTCGTGGCATTAACCGTGATCTTACGTGGTCGTTATCGTGACTAATCGTGATATTACGTGATCGTTCTCGTGATCGTGACATTAATCGTGATCTTACGTGATCGTTGTCGTGATCGTGACTAATCGTGACTTACAGGAAAAACGTAAGATATTAAACATTGAATATCACAAAGTACGCCGTGAATATTAGCGTGAATCGTAATATTTTCGTGGCCTTAGTCGTGAGCTTACGTGATCGTTATTGTGATCGTGACTAATCGTGACTTACAGGAAAAACGTAAGATATTAAACATTGAATATCACAAAGTACGCCGTGAATATTAGCGTGAATCGTAATATTTTCGTGGCCTTAGTCGTGAGCTTACGTGATCGTTATCGTGATCGTGATATTAATCGTGAGCTTACGTGATCGTTATCGTGTTCGTGGCATTAACCGTGATCTTACGTGGTCGTTATCGTGACTAATCGTGATATTACGTGATCGTTCTCGTGATCGTGACATTAATCGTGATCTTACGTGATCGTTATCGTGACATTAATCGTGATATTACGTGATCGTTCTCGTGATCGTGACATTAATCGTGATCTTACGTGATCGTTATCGTGATCGTGACTAATTGTGACTTATAGGAAAAACGTAAGATATTAAACATTGAATATCACAAAGTACGCCGTGAATATTAGCGTGAATCGTAATATTTTCGTGGCCTTAGTCGTGAGCTTACGTGATCGTTATCGTGACTAATTGTGATCTTACGTGATCGTTATCGTGATCGTGACATTAGTCGTGATATTACGTGATCGTTATCGTGATCGTGACTAATCGTGATATTACGTGATCGTTCTCGTAATCGTGACATTAATCGTGATCTTACGTGATAGTTATCGTGACATTAATCGTGATATTACGTGTTCGTGATCGTGACTAATCGTGATATTACGTGATCGTTCTCGTGATCGTGACATTAATCGTGATCTTACGTGATGGTTATCGTGACATTAATCGTGATATTACGTGATGGTTATCGTGACATTAATCGTGATATTACGTGTTCGTGATCGTGACTAATCGTGATATTACGTGATCGTTCTCGTGATCGTGACATTAATCGTGATCTTACGTGATGGTTATCGTGACATTAATCGTGATCTTACGTGATGGTTATCGTGACATTAATCGTGATATTACGTGATGGTTATCGTGACATTAATCGTGATATTACGTGATCGTTATCGTGACATTAATCGTGATATTACGTGATCGTTATCGTGATCGTGACATTAGTCGTGATCTTACGTGATCGTTATCGTGATCGTGACTAATCGTGATCTTACGTGATCGTTATCGTGTTCGTGACATTAATCGTGATATTACGTGATCGTTATCGTGATCGTGACTAATCGTGATATTACGTGATCGTTATCGTGATCGTGACTAATCGTGATCTTACGTGATCGTTATCGTGTTCGTGACATTAATCGTGATATTAAGTGATCGTTATCGTGATCGTGATATTACGTGATCGTTATCGTGATCGTGACTAATCGTGATCTTACGTGATCGTTATCGTGTTCGTGACATTAATCGTGATATTACGTGATCGTTATCGTGATCGTGACTAATCGTGATATTACGTGATCGTTCTCGTGATCGTGACATTAATCGTGATCTTACGTGATAGTTATCGTGACATTAATCGTGATATTACGTGATCGTTATCGTGACATTAATCGTGATATTACGTGATCGTGATATTAATCATGTAATGCTTTTGACAATGAAAATAACGATATCAAAACCTTTTATAAAGAGGGATTTTACAGTAACTTGTCACTAAAGTTTGCATAAACTTTTGATTGACTTTATGTGATATTTATTATTCTTATTTTACATCATGTAGTGATATATAGGAAACCGTTTCGGTTTAAATATATAGATTTAGACTTTGGGTCTTCAAAACGGACCATGCTCACTGACTAAAAATGGCTACAAAAGTCCAATTAAAAATCATTGAGCCTTTAGGCGAGCCAAAATACATGACGAGTAAAAATTCACAGCCGTATTAGATGCTTAGCCGACTAATAAGTTGTTTATTATATTTTTTGTCAAAGAAACTAGCTATTCTGGTGAAAGAAAAACAACAAATTGCAGTGAAAACTTGGAAATCTCTGTACCAGCGCGCGCTAGCCAATGTAGAATTCTCGCACGCTGATTGGTTAATTTTCATCGCACGATTCTGCATGAATGATTGGAAAGCCAGTTTGAAGTAACTACCCAAAATACGGTCCCATATTTCGCGCGTTCTTGTGCATATTTCGTGCGTTCTTTGACAAAAAATATATATTTGCACTTTAAATTGACTTATTTACAATTATAATGGTTAAAGAAAGGGGGGAAAGAAACGGTTACCAAGAAGCTTCCAGGAGCTTCAAACAGCTATAAAATCCATGATTGTGTCCTACATAACATCTGATATTCAGCAAATGCCAAGTTTCCCGAGATGGTTCCAGTTGGTGATTTCCACATCCGGTATGGCAACTCGTCGGCCGCTGGCGAGCAGGTATTCGTTCTCAGGTCTAACACAAGCATTATCTGGCCAAAGGGCAGAGGACCCCCCAAAGATTCGCCGGAATGTGGTTTCCATGGTGAACTTTGTCCAGCGCCTAAAGTAGACGGTAAGAGCAACTTCTCCTTGATCTTACTTCGTCCAGTTCCTTTGATGGTAAAGGTTCAGTATCACTGACACATCGATCGACTAATAGGACCTTCAAACAATAGAACAAATCAAACAATAGTACGAATCTATTGTGAACAATAGAACGAGGCATTAACACAATAGATTTGTTCTATGGTGAACAATAGAACAAGGTAGCTGTAACAGCCTCAATATGCAAATTTGATGACGTCTACTAAGGAATTTGCCATAACTTATTTAGACTTTTTCAAGAAGAACTTATTTTTTGAAATGGAAAAAAAAGTTATAAAGTCATTTATAAAGACTGTGAAAATATTCTGTAGTTTTTCAAATGCCAATAATCAGCACAAGGGCGTTTTTGTATAATAAATGACTCCTTAATAGACGTCATTAAATTTGCATATTGAGATTTCAAACCTCTATAACTCATAAACGCAAGGTTTTTCAAATCACAAAATACTGAACCCACCAACTATTCAGCTTATATTGAATAGACTTTTAAAACAATCTCACAGGGGTGATAGGCACTTTAACCTTTCTATTGTTTATTGTCAAGAGACCATAACCTTTGTTGTTGTTTATTGTTATTGTTTCTAGACGTGAAGATGAAGATAATAGCAGGAGTATCAGGTGCATTAGCTTTGCTCTCATTGTTGCTGCTTCTAAATATCTACAGGTAAATCCCAACCACGTCGGCCATCTTGCTTAGTAGCCTGGCCTTATTATTAATAATAATAATAATAATAATTTATTTCTATAGTAATATACCGTAAATTTCGGATTTAGCAACCTTAGGTAACTGTTACTTTCGGGGGGGTCGCTACTTTCGGGTGGTCGCTACTTTCGGGGTGCTAAAATCATTAACTTTTTAGGAGCCATACGGTGTACTTCAACGACATTGTGTACGGTATTTGATCCATTTTAACCAACAGAAAAATATTCACAGGATCTATAACGTATTTTATTATGACAATTTCTTTTGCTTATCAGTGTAGCAGTAAATGTTCTGTCTCTTTGCGTGCTGTTTGCTAGTGCTGTTCGTCATCTAATCTAATCATCGCTCTAGAGGAGGATCGCTACTTTCGGGGGGATCGCTACTTTCGGGGGGTCGTTACTTTCGGGATTTGCTAGCAAGCATCAATTTTTACTGTTACTTTCGAGGGGTCGCTACTTTCGGGGGGTCGCTACTTTCGGGGGCTCGCTACTTTCGGAACTTTACGGTATATAATTATAGATAATATATAATTATTCATGAATTACTGATAACTAATAACATTAATAATAATAATAATAATAATAATAATAATAATAATAATAATAATAATAATAATAATAATAATAATAATAATAATAATAATAATAATAATAATAATAATAATAATATTCGTCATCCTATAGACAATATAGACTGGAAAGAGAACTCAAAAGTTTGCTGTGGAAAATTGACTACAATGAGATTTGTTTTGAGAAGAAAAGAAACTCTGCCATTTCGTTGGCAAGCTGTTTTGGTGTTGGAATGGTAAGCATTGGACAGACAGACATATAGACAGACACATAAACAGACACACGGCGGACAGACACACAGACCCACAGACAGATAAACAGACACACAGACACGCAGACAGATAAACAGACCCACAGACCCACAGACATATAAACAGACACACAGACACACAGACATATAAACAGACACACAGACACACAGACATATAAACAGACACACAGACACACAGACAGATAAACAGACACACACACAGACACACAGACAGATAAACAGACACAGACAGACACACAGACAGATAAACAGACACACAGACACACAGACAGATAAACAGACACACAGACACACAGACAGATAAACAGACACACAGACACACAGACAGATAAACAGACACACAGACACACAGACAGATAAACAGACACACAGACACACAGACACATAGACAGATAAACAGACACACAGACACACAGACAGATAAACAGACACACAGACACACAGACAGATAAACAGACACACAGACACACAGACAGATAAACAGACACACTGACAGACAGATGAACTGAAATGATCATGACAGATGAACAGACAGACAGACAGACAGACAGACAGACAGACAGATAGATAGATAGCACCTTTATTTAAAAACGATAATTCCATAAGTATATAAAACTTCTTTACATGAAAGTCGTTAAAATATGATTAATTAAGTAAGTAAGACTTAAATTAAATGATAGAAAGCTGACTTTACTGAGCACTGACAGCACGCCAACTTGATATTGCTTTTTTAAACAGACAGACAGACAGACAGACAGACAGACAGACAGACAGACAGACAGACAGACAGACAGACAGACAGACAGACAGACAGACAGACAGACAGACAGACAGACAGACAGACAGACAGACAGACAGACAGACAGACAGACAGACAGACAGACAGACAGACAGACGTGTTGCATTGTGTTGCAAGTGCTCATGTCATCTCCCATTTGTTTACAGAGAGACAGCCATGGGTTAGAGCCGTTGCTTAACGACGACGATGTGGAAGAATGTTACAAACACACCAGTATCGCCGTCTATAAGGTACAACACTACCAACCAAAATACGTTAAACTGAACCCGTTGCTTCAGTAGCGACGATCGACAATATGGAAGAATGTTACAGATAAACTAAACTGACATGTCCGCAATTTCAGGGTAATTTAGTGGCAGTGAAGAAGCTGGCAAAGAAGAGTGTAGATATGACACGAACGGTACTGATGGAACTTAAACAGGTAAGCGGAATGCTTAGTTGTTGTGTCACGTGGTCCTTCAGTATGACTCAGTTCTCGCGCGGTCAACACATCCCGCTCAAAACTGATGAGAATGGTTGAAAAAATCGTGCAACTAAACGGGCAACAAAGCTGTACAACTTGCAACACAATATTACACGACACGGCACGACACGACACTAAAGTTGCACGATTTTGTCGCCCGATTTACGCGGCAAGTCAGAAGTTTATTGCAAAACTGGACAGGAAATTAAATGTACCGCGATCTTCATTGCTTTGATTTCTTTCGGTAAATGTAATAACTTTCACTGACTTCAAGGAACCTAAATCCTCAAATCCCATGCATGTTTTTTAAACCACCTTGGTCTAAGATTATTATTGAAAAAAAAATGACGATTTTTATTGATATTACACTCTTACGCGTCCCAATCATTTGCTAATTATAAGACTTATTTTTTCTTCACAGATGCGAGACCTGAGACACGACAATATCATTCAGTTCATCGGCGCATGCGTCGACGCACCTAACATTTGCATCGTGACACAGTACTGCCCCAAAGGAAGCTTACAGGTGAGTCTCTCTATAAAGACAGACACTATGGAAGTAATAGAGGTTCTAATGTTGCATTGTCTTGTTTTGTCAGGATATTTTGATGAACAAAGATGTCAAGTTGGATCACATGTTCATTGCGTCATTGGTGTCGGATGTTGTTCGAGTAAGTACAAACAACTAACAGGTTGACTAATATATTACAAGTAGACATTTGGAAGACGAATGGACGATCTGACAGACAGGCATGCATGCATGCAGGCAGACAGGCAGGCAGACAGACAGGCAGGCAGACAGGCAGACAGGCAGACAGGCAGACAGGCAGACAGGCAGACAGGCAGACAGGCAGACAGGCAGACAGGCAGACAGGCAGACAGGCAGACAGGCAGACAGGCAGACAGGCAGACAGGCAGACAGGCAGACAGGCAGACAGGCAGACAGGCAGACAGGCAGACAGGCAGACAGACAAGCAAAGAGAAATATAGAAACGTGAACCGACCAACAAACAGACTGACGGATCGAGACCAATAGACGGTCGGATGGATTTACGCAGAGACAAGGACACAGAGACCGGCAGACAAACATGCAGATTAGCACACAAACAGATGAATCAGCAGACAGACAGACAGACAGACGAATGTGTAGACAAATATTATATAATGATATCGCTTTCGAATAATAGACTTGTTTATCATTAGAGTTTCTATTTACCAAAAGGCCTAGTGAGTTTATATTTAATTGTCATATTTGTTTTCGTTTTGATCACGCGTGTGTCACGGATATTTCACGTCGTTTCACACTTGGTATTTGTTATTGTTTACCTTACTAATAATTACGTATTTGTTTCACGTGTCGTAGGGAATGGCGTTCCTACAAAGTGTCGATATCAAATCACATGGTAACCTCAAGTCGTCAAATTGTCTGGTCGATAGTCGATGGGTTCTCAAAATCACCGACTTTGGTTTGCCGACGTTTAGAGCCAAGCAAACTAAAACATTTCCATGTGAGACTCTCTACTATAAAGGTTAGTTATCATTAAAGTGCCTATGAAACGAAAAAGCAGATCCCATTTTCATTTGCTACTACGATAGTTTAGTATTTGCGTGTTTACTTGGCGTTAATAAAAAGTGAATTGAGCTTCAGGAACATTTTTTATTTCGCGCTCGAAGTTGGTCATTTTGGGTTTAAAAGTGCGACAATTCCCGCTCGGTCAAACTATAGAAATGTGACGTCAAGAGTTGTGCAAACAAAGGCATGCAAACCTCTTGACGTCACCGAGCCATTGTCAAGGGCCCATGCAGTCTGTTGTCGCACATTTTGGTTGAAAATTATAATTTTCGAACCGCGTAATGAAAATGTCCGCACACTCAAAGTCGACATTTAAATACAGCAAATGTTCAGAGAAAGACCAAACAACAATAATGTACAATAAAACAAGGATCGACATTTTTGTTTCATGGCCACTTTAACAACCTTGTTTGGTACTTTCTTTCTTTCTTTCTTTCTTTCTTTCTTTCTTTCTTTCTTTCTTTCTTTTCTTTCTTTCTTTCTTTCTTTCTTTCTTTCTTTCTTTCTTTCTTTCTTTCTTTCTTTCTTTCTTTCTTTCTTTCTTTTTCTTTCTTTCTTTCTTTTTCTTTCTTTCTTTCTTTCTTTCTTTCTTTCTTTCTTCTTTCTTTCTTTCTTTCTTTCTTTCTTTCTTTCTTTCTTTCTTTCTTTCTTTCTTTCTTTCTTTCTTTCTTTCTTTCTTTCTTTCTTTCTTTCTTTCTTTCTTTCTTTCTTTCTTTCTTTCTTTCTTTTCTTTCTTTCTTTCTTTTTTCTTTCTTTCTTTCTTTCTTTCTTTCTTTCTTTCTTCTTTCTTTCTTTCTTTCTTTTCTTTCTTTCTTTCTTTCTTTCTTTCTTTCTTTCTTTCTTTCATTTCTTTTTTCTTTCTTTCTTTCTTTCTTTCTTTCTTTCTTTCTTTCTTTCTTTCTTTCTTTCTTTCTTTCTTTCTTTCTTTCCGTCAATCAAAACATAAGAGTTTACAAAATCATATCTATCTTTCTTTGGTAAGAAATCAGTCTACTTCTTAGTTTTCTGTGGTCGAGCTGAAGGAAGGTTTCTTTTGTGTTCGTTGTACAATAACTCTAGATTACTCATTGATCTTTGATTGACGTAAACCCAATGCAATGTTTTGTCTCGATTGACAAACTTCACTCGATACAAAGAATACGCTCACACACACACGTGTGAGTGTATGGCGTGGTAGCCATGACGACGCGATTTATGGCAAGCATAAGCGGAAACACAAGAAGAGTTATTTCACTGGTGCGAGACGCAAGCATAAACGCAAGAGCAACTTTTTGCCCATTTCTTGAGATTGCGTCACAGTGAAAACCAGGCTGTCATGAACACTTCCGCCAGAAGCTACGTCAGGCTCTACATTAAGTGCGCCCAGGTGAAACAAAAGAAATGAATTATATCCTTATTACAATTAATTATATCTTTCCACTGATTGCAAGATGGAGAACGTGATACGCAAAAACCTCTGCAGCCGTTCCAATCTTCCCGCGAAATGATATTTAGTAGAATGAAGTCTAAACACATAACGCTTTCTATGTTCTCCGTCAGATCTTCTGTGCGTCTCTCCAGAAATCCTCAGACTTCCAAACCGACCTGCTCGAGGAACACAGAAGGGTGATGTGTACAGCTTTGCTATCATACTCTCAGAGTTTCACACGAGAGACGAGCCTTTCAGCGCCAATTACATGGATCCTAAAGGTACTATGGACTCACTGACTGTATCGGTGAATACCCACCCACCCCTCCCCCCGAAAGACCATGACGTATAAGTCACGTGATTATTGTATGGTCTATGGGTGCTTGCGAAGTGGCGGCAAGGTCTTCATGTAGCTGCACAGATTGTCCTGGCTGTTGTTTTCTTTATGTAAAAACCATACATAGAACGACAATAGAACAATAGCCAGGACTTTTGTACACGAAGACCTGACTGAACGGGCTCAAACCTCGCAGTCTGAACTAGACTTTCTTTCTCTACTTTTTGTAGAAATTGTTCGCCGTGTTCAAACCGAGTTTCCACCATTTCGTCCCACTGTACCCGTGCTGATCGCTGGCGTGGAGGAGCTTCGTGAACTCATGAAGCAGTGCTGGCAGGAAGAGTCTGAACTCCGACCTGACTTTCACGAGATCAAGAAAATCATGAATAAAATCCTAATAACTAATAACGGCATGTGAGTAACGTTGCCATGGTAACTATTAGTGACGTCTTTATTCTGGAACAGGACACCCTTGGGACACCCTTGGGACACCCTTGGGACACCCTTGGGACACCCTTGGGACACCCTTGGGACACCCTTGGGACACCCTTGGGGACCCCTTGGGACACCCTTGGGACGCCCTTGGGACCTTGGGACGCCCTTGGGACGCCCTTGGGACCGTGGGACACCCTTGGGACACCCTTGGGACGGGGACAATTAATTATATCTTTCCACTGATTGCAAGATGGAGAACGTGATACGCAAAAACCTCTGCAGCCGTTCCAATCTTCCCGCGAAATGATATTTAGTAGAATGAAACATAACGCTTTCTATGTTCTCCGTCAGATCTTCTGTGCGTCTCTCCAGAAATCCTCAGACTTCCAAACCGACCTGCTCGAGGAACACAGAAGGGTGATGTGTACAGCTTTGCTATCATACTCTCAGAGTTTCACACGAGAGACGAGCCTTTCAGCGCCAATTACATGGATCCTAAAGGTACTATGGACTCACTGACTGTATCGGTGAATACCCACCCACCCCTCCCCCCGAAAGACCATGACGTATAAGTCACGTGATTATTGTATGGTCTATGGGTGCTTGCGAAGTGGCGGCAAGGTCTTCATGTAGCTGCACAGATTGTCCTGGCTGTTGTTTTCTTTATGTAAAAACCATACATAGAACGACAATAGAACAATAGCCAGGACTTTTGTACACGAAGACCTGACTGAACGGGCTCAAACCTCGCAGTCTGAACTAGACTTTCTTTCTCTACTTTTTGTAGAAATTGTTCGCCGTGTTCAAAACACCGAGTTTCCACCATTTCGTCCCACTGTACCCGTGCTGATCGCTGGCGTGGAGGAGCTTCGTGAACTCATGAAGCAGTGCTGGCAGGAAGAGTCTGAACTCCGACCTGACTTTCACGAGATCAAGAAAATCATGAATAAAATCCTAATTAATAACGGCATGTGAGTAACGTTGCCATGGTAACTATTAGTGACGTCTTTATTCTGGAACAGGACACCCTTGGGACACCCTTGGGACACCCTTGGGACACCCTTGTGACACCCTTGGGACACCCTTGGGACACCCTTGGGACACCCTTGGGACGCCCTTGGGACGCCCTTGGGACGCCCTTGGGACCGTGGGACACCCTTGGGACACCCTTGGGTACCCTTGGGTACCCAAGCTTGGGTACCCTTGGGACGCCCTTGGGACCTTAGGACACCCTTGGGACACCCTTGGGACACCCTTGGGACACCCTTGGGACACCCTTGGGACTCCCTTGGGACTCCCTTGGGACACCCTTGGGACACCCTTGGGACTCCCTTGGGACACCCTTGGGACACCCTTGGGACACCCTTACCCTTGGGACACCCTTGGGACACCCTTGGGGGACACCCTTGGGACACCCTTGGGACACCCTTGGGACACCCTTGGGACACCCTTGGGACACCCTTGGGACACCCTTGGGACACCCTTGGGACACCCTTGGGACACCCTTGGGACACCCTTGGGACACCCTTGGGACACCCTTAGGACACCCTTGGGACACCCTTGGGACACCCTACCTGACACCCTGAACACCAGCTAGAGCGTGTAGTTTATACTGCAAGTCGTGCTTTGTTCGTCTTTAATAATTACGACCGTACTCCGTTACACATATTGGCCGAGTAGGTTGGTAACGAGTGAACTGATAGCCCAAGGGGGAGGGGCCACGAGAGAGGGATTGTCTACGTGTAGTTCATTGCAGAGAACTGTCCGTCTTAGAAATTAAATAAGATAGATAACCACGCATGCGCACACCTACCTTGTATTTTATGTAAAATCCTAATGGGTCTACCGTGTTGAAATAAAGTTATTATTATTATTATTATTATTATTACCTGACGCTAGCCGTTGATGTCACGTGACTTTGATATCACCTGATTTTGTTCCAGGAAGACAAACATTTTCGACAACATTTGCTACATGATGGAGAAGTACGCTGACAGTCTCGAGGAACTAGTTATGGAGAAAACTGGACAGCTCGTAGAAGAAAAGAAGAAAACAGATGCGTTGCTCGAGAGAATGCTTCCCAGGTTTGTCATACAGAAAAAAACATGGCGGACCAGAACCTTTTCCCACAATGCCTTGCGTGCACAAACCACCCAACGTTAGAACAGAGAGTTTTGAAACGTTTGCAAGTTTGAAGATATTGCTTGCTTTGTTTATTTGAATGTGTCAGAAAGTCTATGAGTCTTAGTGGAATTGATTTAGGTTCGCAAAGGATTGTGGTAAAATACAAAGCCGCCATGTTGTTTTTCCCTGTACCGTGGATTATTTTCTCTTGTGGTAAACAGTCCTGGTGGGGATGGGGAAGGGGGTTTCGTTAGAGTAGGGAGAAGGTTTTCCTGGTGGGGTGGGGGAAGGGGGTTTCGTTAGAGTAGGGAGAAGGTTTTCCTGGTGGGGTTGGGGAAGGGGGTTTCGTTAGAGTAGGGAGAATGTTTTCCTGGTGGGGTTGGGGAAGGGGGTTTCGTTGGAGTAGGGAGAAGGTTTTCCTGGTGGGGTTGGGGAAGGGGGTTTCGTTAGAGTAGGGAGAAGGTTTTCCTGGTGGGGTGGGGGAAGGGGGTTTCGTTGGAGTAGGGAGAAGGTTTTCCTGGTGGGGTTAGGGAAGGGGGTTTCGTTAGAGTAGGGAGAATGTTTTCCTGGTGGGGTTGGGGAAGGGGGTTTCGTTAGAGTAGGGAGAAGGTTTTCCTGGTGGGGTTGGGGAAGGGGGTTTCGTTAGAGTAGGGAGAAGGTTTTCCTGGTGGGGTTGGGGAAGGGGGTTTCGTTAGAGTAGGGAGAAGGTTTTCCTGGTGGGGTTGGGGAAGGGGGTTTCGTTAGAGTAGGGAAAGGTTTTCCTGGTGGGGTTGGGGAAGGGGGTTTCGTTGGAGTTGGGAGAAGGTTTTCCTGGTGGGGTTAGGGAAGGGGGTTTCGTTAGAGTAGGGAGAAGGTTTTCCTGGTGGGGTTGGGGAAGGGGGTTTCGTTGGAGTTGGGAGAAGGTTTTCCTGGTGGGGTTAGGGAAGGGGGTTTCGCTTAGAGTAGGGAGAAGGTTTTTATGGTGGGATTGGGGAAGGTTGTTTCGTTGGAGTGCTATTAAAAGGTTTTCAGAACAGTGGGGTTGGGGAAGGGGGTTTCGTTGAGAGTTGGGAGAAGTTTTCCTGGTATTTTAGGAAGGGGGTTTCGTTGGCTTTACTGAGAATGTTTTCAGGTGGGGTTGGGGAAGGGGTTTCGTTGGAGTTGGGAGGGGCTCTTACCTGGTGTACTGTTAGGGAAGGGGGTTTCGTTAGAGTAGGGAGAATATTTCCTGACTGTGGGGTTGGGGAAGAGGGGTTTCGTTGGAGTTGGGAGAATTTTTCCTGGTGGGGTTAGGGAAGGGGGGTTTCGTTAGAGTAGGGAGAAGGTTTTCCTGGTGGGGTTGGGGAAGGGGGTTTCGTTAGAGTAGGGAGAAAGGTTTTCCTGGTGGGGTTAGGGAAGGGGGTTTCGTTAGAGTAGGGAGAATGTTTTCCTGGTGGGTCTCGGGGAAGGGGGTTTCGTATGGAGTTGGGAGAAGTCTTTTCCATGGTGGGGTTAGGGAAGGGGGTTTCAATTCTAGAGTCAGGGAGAAGGTTTTTACACACTGGGGTTGGGGAACATCATTTCGTGGAGTTGGGAGAAGGTAAATTAACTTTGGGATTAGGGAAGGGGGTTTCGTTAGGAGTAAGGTTTTCCTGGTGGGGTCTAGGGCAAGGGGGTTTCGGAAGAGTAGGTCCGAGTGTTTTCCTGGTGGGGTTAGGGAAGGGGGTTTCGTTAGAGTAGGGAGAAAATATTTCCTGGTGGGGTTGGGGAAGGGGGTTTCGTTAGAGTACATTGGATAGGTTTTCCTTTTGGGGTTGGGGAAGGGGGTTTCGTTAGAGTAGGGAGAAGGTTTTCCTGGTGGGGTTAGGGAAGGGGGTTTCGTTAGAGTAGGGAGAAGGTTTTCCTGGTGGGGTTAGGGAAGGGGGTTTCGTTAGAGTAGCGGAGAATTTTTTCCTGGTGGGGTTAGGGAAGGGGGTTTCGTTAGAGTAGGGAGAAGGTTTTCTTGGGAACACAGGGAAAGGGGGTTTCGTTAGAGTTGGGAGAAGGTTTTCCTGGTCTCAGTTAAAAAGGGGGCTTTCGTTGGAACAGGGCGAAAGTTTTTGTGTGAACGATGAGATTTGTAAGTCTATCCTAGGTATCGCTTACTGTCATCAGTCACTAATACTTTATGATTGATAATGTAATCAGTGTTGTTTACCGCTGCTATTAAACCATTTCAGAACAGTGACAGAACAGCTAAAGCGAGGCAAAGCTGTAGAGGCAGAGAGCTTCCATGAAGTTACCATATATTTTAGTGATATTGTTGGCTTTACTGAACTGTCAGCAGACAGTTCGCCACTCCAGGTGAGACAAACAACCTCGAAGAGACATTTTACTGAATGTTTTCCTTTTTTTTATGTGTCTGACATAGTTGAAAAGGTTGCGCAGAGGTTCGCATGTTCTAAAAATTTAACCGTATTAGCTCTTACTTTGTGTACTGCATGGCACAGTTGTTTCTATTGAATTACGAACATATGTACACTGACTGTGCTGGTACACGAAGAACGAGCCCGAAGAGGCCATTCTTCGACATATCAGTCACAGCCACAGTGCTCACCACGTTATCTTCACCCTGCACCTATAATAATAATAATAATAATAATTGAATATTTATATTGCGCGTGTTACATAGGAAAATGCTATCTCACTAGTTCGTTTTCACTGAGGGAGAACAACCAATCCGAAATTCGCTGGGCTTGTCTCGTCCAATCACATTTCCTATATGTTTGTTGCATTCATTGTCTGTTACCATAGTAACCATCTTGACCTGTCAATCAATTCTAGGTGGTCAGTCTACTTAACGATCTCTACACACTCTTTGATGACATCATTTGTGAATATGACGTCTATAAGGTAAATATAACTTTGATCACGTGATCAATTTAATAGGAATAATTAACCTGGTCTGTGGCGAATGTTGGAAGACTGGGTCCGAGTGTTTTGATTGGCTGAATTAGTTACAAGTTTTTCGAGGTGTTTGCCTTCGATGAAAGACTTAGTGAAATATCACCTGAATGGATCCAACGTTCTTTCTCCAGTACATTGGATAGGCTATACGTTTTTAAATTGGAGATATTTTAAGAACTGCCATCTCGATGGTTATAATACTCGTACCCAGTCTTCCAATGTATTTGCCGCAGGCCGGAGTAATTAGATTTCTTAAGCCTTCCCAATAAACCTAAAAATCCGCTAGCTTGCCATCTAATAACCAGTACAGCATGCAGTTTTAGCGACGGTAATTTTGTCATAAACGACCCCTCGCTCCAAGCACAATATGTCCATTATTTAAAGCCAAGAGAAAACAAGGGAACAGAGAGAGAGAGAGAGCTAGTCTCGCGCTTGTTCAGGGTTATCTCAGTTAAAAAGGCTATTGTTACAACATGCGAACCTCTGTGTAAGCAGACTTCCGGTGCAAGGTCTTATCCGCCGACCGAGCGCCGAGCGTTGTATACAGCTATTTCAAAAAGGTTGGTGATCGAAGGTTTTGTTGCATCTTGCATGTTGCATACCAAGCCCGACATGCACTATGGGCGATGTGAATGGAATATCAGCGAAAGGTCACAACAATATGGACTCTGGGAATTTTCCCAAACTCTGTCTTCGCAATATGGAGCCAGCATATTTTCTTCTGTATGTGCATGCTAACATTATTTACATATGGTCCACAATACATTTCGGGCTTGATATACAAGATGCAAGATGCAACAAAACTTTCACCAACCTTTTTTGAAATAGCTGTACAAAGCCACTTACTTCACAGTGTCATGTCATGTTACAACAAGACGACATTTTACTGAATGTCTTCCTTTTTTTATGTGTCTGACATAGTTGAAAAGGTTGCGCAGAGGTTCGCATGTTCTAAAAATCGCCGTATTGAAACTAATTAATGCCCCTAGCTCTCTGTCCCCTTATTTTCTCTTATCAAAACATAGTGATAGAGTTAAGACAGAGTACCAGGCCCTCTCACTATCCTATCTCCCCCCCCCCTCCCTTCCCCACGCCTCCCCACCCCTCCCTTTCACTAACTTGTTTGTTTGTATGTTTTAGGGCTTCTTGCCACACATTTTTTATCATCTCCCCCCCTCGCGCGATTTCTCTGACTTCACTTTAAAAACCTTCTCTTTTCTATTTAACCTTTCAACCGATATCATTTCAAGCGCTCACTTGCCTCTATCGTTGCCATGGTGACTGACACCACCTACCTCAAACACGTATCTGTTGCTATGCCAACGAGAGACAATCATTCCTCGTCCAAATCTTCATTTCTTCGTCACCCTTTACTAGTTTCCATGGCAACAAGTATCTTTGGTTTCTATAGAAACAAGTGCTGTGCTCCCTTAAGACATAGGCTTCTCTTGCAAGCTTTTTCCAATGCGGTCGTCTGGTTGTATTTATACTCTAGTGCGCTCCTTCTGCCCGGCAGGTGGAGACGATTGGCGATGCATACATGGTGGTCAGCGGTCTTCCCATTCGCAATGGATCCAGACACGCGGGAGAGATAGGACGAATGGCCCTGCATCTCATTGAAGCTGTCAAGACAGAGTTCATTATACGGTACAAACCCAATCATAAGCTGAAGCTGCGTGTTGGAATTCACAGTGGTAAGTAGTAATAATAACTAGTAATTAACAAATTGAAGATCGTTTTGAGTTGTCTGTACTCTTATTGACACACACTTGACGTCATAAAATGTTCAAAACTCAAGTGGAATCACGAGCGTAGCGAGTGATTTTCACTGCCAAGTTTTGGACATTTTATGACGTCAAGTGTGTGTCAATAAGAGTACAGACGACGATAAAACCATCTTCAATTTGTTTTTTACAATAGCAAAGTCAAAAAACATCCAAAAACAAGGAAAAAGTTTGAAAGAAAAACTGTTTCAAGCGCGCGCTGGCTCCGTGCGCGAGCGATTCGTCATACAGTGTGTCTGTACTCTTATTGACAACGGCTGAGAGCCAATCAGATTGCGAGATTTCGCTCTGTTGTTGTAAAATAATTAATTGATATTGCTCATAGTGATTGACAGTGGCGTGTGTGGGACCACCATTATTACTGTGTGTGGGACCACCATTATTACTGAGGCCCATTTAAATGAGAGGACACAGCCACGGTTTGGCAAAGTCTCGAACGACTCGTACCGAACGACCTAAGCCGCTTATGTTAGAGCTCGAACCTCTAGGCTTAGCTAGAGCTATTCCACATTCTTGCTGTTTTTATCCATTTATTTATTAGTTAAGCCGCAGCTTTAACAGTAGAATGTCTCGTAAGCAACATAATCATTTAAAGCTGAGCGCACCTTAATTTGAGGACTGCACTGTAAAGCAGTGGGTAGTGGGTAGTGGGTAGTGGGTAGTGGGTAGTGGGTAGTGGGTAGTGGGCTTAGAAGAAATAGAGCGAGCAAGTAAACGTGACACATTTATTGAAGTGAAAGATGAGAACAACAGGAAATGCTCATGGCGGCTGGGATAACGTACATTTGTGTTGTTGTTTCAAGGTCCAGTAGTTGCTGGAGTGGTTGGTAACACTATGCCTCGTTACTGTTTATTTGGCGACACAGTCAATACAGCATCAAGGATGGAATCTCACGGGGAAGGTATGTGTTACACGTGTAGAACACTATGTGCTTATGATTACGTAAGGACTACCTTCGCGTAAAGCCTCTTGTACGTATGCTTGCGTATAAGGACCACTTTCGCGTAAGGCCGCTTGTGCTTGCGCTTATGCTTGCATAATGACCACTTTTGCGTAAAGCCTCTTGTGCCGCTTGCGCTTATGCTTGCGTAATGACCACTTTCGCGTAAAGCCTCTTGTGCTTGCGCTTATGCTTGCGTAATGACCCTTTTGCGTAAAGCCTCTTGTGCCGCTTGCGCTTATGCTTGCGTAATGACTACTTTCACGTAAGGCCGCTTATGGTTGCGTCGCTAGTGAAAACCCTTAACACAACACGTTTACTTACATCACACAATAAAACTTCTGTCTCCACTAAGTTCGTCGTTGACACTGGAAGATCTCTGTTTTCTTTTATAGCTCTTCGTGTTCATATTAGCGAAGACACTAAAACGATTCTAGATCACCTTGGTGGGTACGTGGTGGAACCGAGGGGAGAAACTTACATCAAGGTAACTAGACGAACCTTCTGGTCAACGATTGATGATGGTGATGTTCATAGTAATGATTGTGATGGTGGTGATAGTAATGCCATCACCATCATGCCAGTCACCACCACCATCGTATGCCATGGTGGTGACATTGTGATGATGGTGGTAGTAATGATTGTGATGGTGGTGATAGTAATGCCATCACCATCATGCCATCACCACCACCATCGTATGGTGGTGGTGACGATTGTGATGATGTTGATAGTAATGATTGTGATGGTGGTGATAGTAATGCCATCACCATCATGCCATCACCACCACCATCGTATGGTGGTGGTGACGATTGTGATGATGTTGATAGTAATGATTGTGATGGTGGCGATGATGCTGATGATGCTGATGCTGATAGTAATGATTGTGATGGTGGCGATGGTGGTGATAATAATGCGGATGGTGGTGGTGATGATGATGATGCTGATAGTAATGATTGTGATGGTGGCGATGGTGATGATGCTGATGCTGATAGTAATGATGGTGATGATGGTGATGTTGATAGTGATGATTGTGATGGTGGTGATAGTAATGCCATCACCATTAAAGGATTGGTGAACGCCTAGCGTGCATCTGTCGAGTTTTAGATGCACGCGGGAGGTTGCTAAGCACGAAAGAAGCGAAAGAGTCGCACGAGGCGAAGCCGAGTGCGACTCTAGCTTCTTGAGTGCTTAGCAACCGACCAAGTGCATCTAAAACTCGACAGATGCACGCTAGGCGTTCACCACTGAATCCTTTTATAACATAGCCACAATCAAATGTTAGATAATTATTTGTTTATTTTATTTTAGAAAGCTAACTTTCTTGGCCGATCGCGCGATGAGTTAAGACTTACATACCGACGTAAAGAAAAAGCTCAATAAGTTAATTATAAAACGGCAAATTAACACCACATTTTCGGTCATTTTCATACTAGTTCGAACTCTGAATGAAATCGAAATAAGTACAAAGCTTACATTACAAAAGTTTTTGAATACATCTGATTGTTGTCTTGACCGTTGAGTAAGCTTACAATGTACTTGCGATTTGAGCTAAAATTCTTTGCAAGTTTTCGGCAAAGAAACAGGTTGTTTTTGAACTAACGATGGGACAAATTGAATCCTATTTGAAAACCATTAACATATCTTGTAGACGTTTTGAGATCCCTTTATCATTTGCTAGTTTGGAGATGGTTGAGAATTCGACGTTTGCACGTTTCCCAAGCTTCAATCATCGACTGTGTACAGTAAGCTTACTTATAGTAGTGTAGTTTGGACTCAGTCGAAGAACGAGTATTATAGTCTTGTAGTCAATCTCAGTTCATTTCAATGGCCACATTGAGCTGTAGCGAATCAGAATATGGTGATTTTGAGCCAGTGTTTTCTACATATTGATTTTGGTAAACTCTGCAGCTTCACTCGAGTCTTGTTGAATCACAACGAAGTGACATTACAAACACCAAAACTTCAGAATTTCCACATCTTTTTCTCCGATATTTGAAATATGCCGTGGCACTTGACTTCTTCTTAGAATGATAAAGCGTAATTCCTTTAAATGCATTGTTTTCCTGTCTTTTTTGAGGTTCATTTCGCTCTTTGAAGCGTCTTTCAGTTCATGAAACTATTTGAACAACAAAGCTGGCAAGTGATTTTCCATGACGTCATTAGCGTGAATCCATGGAGAATTGGTGCACGCTCTACTAGCCAATCAGAGCGCGCGTTATATGTTAGATATCTCAAGGTACTTAAGGCCTGGTTCAAAAAGGCAACTTGGAAAATCACATTTCTTGTAATAACTCGCTGCTCTAATTTACTTAGGCACTCATATTTAGGTATAAGGTTATATACAAGATTTGAGACAATTTAGATCTAACAATTGTGACGTCATGTGGTCACGTGACCTAATGGAGGAAAATATAGTTTTTCTTAAATGCGGTCGCGAATTCAATTCACAATGAAATACCTTTTACGTAATAGCGTTAAGGATAACCAGTTAAACAAGATAGCGTTTAGAAAACCTCGGAATTATATATAGTTTAAGAGAAAACTACAGAAATATAATCTGATGAAATGGTCACGTGACCTCTTTTCCGAAATATTCTCCTTGCAAAAAGCGGGAGACAGGTTTTCTAAACGAGGGTTAATAGATGATCATAAACGTGATTATACACAACTATTTGCTTTCACTTTCCTCTTAAACTGGCGACCGCATTTTATATTTTGTTTTCAAAATTCTTTGTCACGTGGTTAACCACGTGATACGCTATTTTGGATTTAATTCACTTAAATGAGTAGAGGATATAAAACTCTCAAGCTGTGCCAAGTTTTGTGATGTTTAGTCAAAATGATTAGACATTATAATTTTTTTCGTTTTTCTGCTATTTAAGGCTTGAACCAGGCCTTAAGTACCTTGAGATGTTATAACATGCCATCACCACCACCATCGTATGGTGGTGGTGACGATTGTGATGATGTTGATAGTAATGATTGTGATGGTGGTGATAGTAATGCCATCACCATCATGCCATCACCACCACCATCGTATGGTGGTGGTGACGATTGTGATGATGTTGATAGTAATGATTGTGATGGTGGTGATAGTAATGCCATCACCATCATGCCATCACCACCACCATCGTATGGTGGTGGTGACGATTGTGATGATGTTGATAGTAATGAT
>JAUJYZ010001452.1:795000-812500 GCA_033675265.1 Actinostola sp. cb2023
CATGGTGACATTCGCTGACAACTCTATAAATATGTTCAAAAGATATTCATGTAATTACAATCAGTTACCAAAATCTCTTAATTTATTATGCTCTATTGTAAGACTGCAGCTGCGGCGCTAACGACCCCCTTAATAATATACATTATTATTATTTATGATTATTTCTTATATTTTATAAATAGGAACACATAGAAGTATATATATGTTACATGAAGTACCTTGCCGCGCCTACTGTAAACCGCTGGATACTAAATAAGCTTTTGGTCGCTCGTACGGTGAATTACATACTTAAGCTTAAGCGCGGAATGAATCAGAACTGAGTGAAATATCAAACAACACAGAGATGAGAAAAATAATATGTTATTATTATTATATTATATTATACGTACAATTAGATATTATTATAATTATATTATATTATACGTACAATTAGATATTATTATTATTATTATATTATATTATACGTACAACTAGATTATTATTATTATTATATTATATTATACGTACAATTAGATATTATTATTATTATATTATATTATACGTACAATTAGATATTATTATAATTATATTATATTATACGTACAATTAGATATTATTATAAGTATATTATATTATATGATACGTAGTGATTATATATATATTAGTATAGATATTATTATTATTATACGATATGACAATTAGATATTATTATAATTATATTATATTATACGTACAATTAGATATTATTTCACCAAAAGATTTAAGAAAGAAAATAGATGTATTATTGTTTACAAATATTTATAGCCCTAGAAAAACAAAGAAATTATAAATATAACCACGACTAAACACGATGCATGGTGTGTTGTTCTGCAATACCCCCCCCCTCCCCCTCCCCCTCCCCCTCTGTAAAGAAAATGGTGATTTCTCAAGCGAAGCCGTGTTGTCAGGTACCTGATCCCGAGGCTGGTCCCGAGACTGGTCCCGAGACTGGTCCCGAGACTGGTCCCGAGACTGGTCACGAGAATGGTTCCGAGACTGGTCCCGAGACTGGTCCCGAGACTGGTCCCGAGACTGGTCCCGAGAATGGTTTCGAGACTGGTCCCGAGACTGGTCCCGAGGCTGGTCCCGAGACTGGTTCCGAGACTGGTCCCAAGACTGATCCCGAGAATAGTCCCGAGACTGGTCCCGAGACTGGTCCCGAGGCTGGTGCCGAGACTGGTCCCAAGACTGATCCCGAGACTGGTCACGAGGCTGGTCCCGAGACTGGTCCCAAGACTGATGCCGAGACTGGTCCCGAGACTGGTCCCGAGACTGGTCTCGAGACTGTTCCCGAGACTGGTCCCGAGACTGGTCCCGAGACTGGTCCCGAGACTGATCCCGAGAATGGTGTCCAGAATGGTCCCGAGGCTATTCCCGAGATTGGTCCCAACACTGATCCCAAGAGTGGTCCCGAGAATAGTCCGGAGATCGGTTCCGAGGCTGGTCCCGAGAATGGTCCCGAGAGAGCGATGGCCGAATCAGTGAACAATGGTAAACCAAGTACGACGACAGCAGCAAGTTGTAAAGGTAAGAAAATCCAGTTTTGCATCAGAAATATCACTAATTCACCGAGAAATAGTTGGTGCAGAGATTAAAGAACTATTCGCCTGGTTTAGCGATTGGCATTCAGATGATTCAAGGGTTTGCATCGGCGAAAGAACCTCGCAACTGGTGTTAACTGATTTGTCTCTCGACTACAAACTAGTACTACGTGCATCAATCACTTCGTTCTAAGTTCTAAAGATCTCTAAACCCTTTGATTACTGGATTAGTGAATCGATGAATCCATATATCAATGAATTGTTATGGCTATTTTGAAAACTAGTGATACAATTTTAGCATGAAAGGTTCTTGTGCAAACAGCCCAAGACGGTTGGTGGACAAAGATTGAATTTTTTAGTTAAATTTTAAGCTTTAATAAAGTTCTTGATTAACATCTAGCAAAACTCTCAAACACCGAGTCTTGACCGGCTAATTCTGGGGTTGCCAGCACATGTCCGATAATACTTCGGGAAATAAATAACCAAGATGCAGCCCGCCATGTTGGATGAACAAACAAGAGAAGCTAATGAGGAATGCTTTGTTACCGAGATCCAACATGGCCGCCGTGACGTCATATGCACTCCAAGAATATGAAGTAGTTATGATTAATCCAAGCATGTTCACGTGCATTTGCATACATCATAATTCTCAACAAGGCAGAGTAGGTCGCTATGCCGGTATCTTAGCAACGATCGAAGAGACTCGGAAGTACAAGAATAAACAAACTTGGGCGGTTCAGGGTACTGGGCAGAGAATTTGAGAGACATCAAAAATTTGTTTTACAAACTTTAAAGAGTCATCTTTATTGACAACTACTGTTTAACACACGGCACAACCTTTATATAGACACCTATTTAAAAAAAATAGGCTGTCTAGGACTGCATGTGGCTACTGTTAGTAATAAAGTTCAGAATTATATTAAATATCACATGCTCATATTAATAATAGGAGTAAAAAGAGAACTGCAGAGGTGTTTTTGATTGACCTTGTCTAGTAGTCAAGATAAAACTGTTATTATTATTAAAGTGTACTGAGATCAGTGTGAAAACCGCATCGTACTACAATCTCACTATCCTTTAGGATGTTGGTGAAAAGCATGGATAAACATGTTCACTGGTTGTCAACGACTCGCCGACACTCCCAGGCTCATGTTTCGTTGTTCATTTACGTAAGAACATTGCAAAGTTAGGAAATGAATTCACGTATACGATTTACTAGTCTTCCTGGCAGCCGTGATTAGTGTATTGGTTTAGTCTTGGTTTAGTGTATTGCCCAGTTAAACTCTTTGATATCTGTTGAAATGAAATTATTTCGCTGCAAGGCAAAACGCTTCGTCAATGGACGTCATCCTGTTTGTCACTGGTCTTTGGTATGTTCTGGAGTAATGGCGACCACATGGAAACTCCGAAACGTAGCTTCGACTTTTCCATCAATCAATAGAATGTCGACAATCCGAATTGATATTGTCGAAGTTGTACGTCGATCGATTGTCGACCGCCTACATCCGCTCGCTCGACTAATAACCCTCGATTCATGATTGGCCCCGAACTCTATCCGAAGATTCTATTGTTACATTACGGACTTACACACTCGATGGCATAGTGGCTTCGTTGCTAAGCAACAGTAGCCACAAAAACGTCGAGTTTAAGGTGACTCGATGGGATTTTTGAGTCACGATACCTCTCCACTTGAAGCCGCTAGCACACTACTGGAAACAATCTCAAAGTAAAGCGACTGTTACAACTGTGCTTGTGAAAGATGAAAGTTTGAGATGAGGTAAGTTTTATGGACATCAGGGTTACCATAGCAACGTGGTGACGCCATCACCCTTTTTATTTAAAGCGTAGTTTCTTGCCTTCGAGGCAACTTTGGGGAAAACCCTTCTCAGTATGCATTGCTGACATGATTGCCTTAAGATCGGCGAAGTCTAAAGAAATTCTAAGAGAGCGTTTTCGAAAAATTTTAAGATGATTTTTTTAGGTACAAAAATACAGCCAAAACAAAACAATTGAATCAGTTTGTCACTATCCGCGCATTTAAGATGCAATGTAACGCATTTTGCACTTACATCATTCCTGTGCCATTGAACATACTTCTGCGAAGAATTAAAGGAGATCGCTAAATATGATTTCGAGAAAACCGCCTCAAAGTAAATGTGTCTTTTTGTCATTTTAGGGAAATTATTCTCTGTGTCTACTAAAGTGGCCACGAAATGAAATCCGATTGATGAATGTTTTTTAAATTTACTCTTTAAAGAGATTTATTAACGAACACCGTCTCCAAGTTTCAAGTTTATTGAAAACTTATAACGCTGTCAGTTTTTAATCTCAATTCGGGAAGTATCGGCAACGAATTTCTTTCTACTGGCTTGTTTATCTTATTATGCATCCCCATTGTCTTGAGTTTCCATACACTTGTGCATTCCAGCACACTATGAATTAATAGAACGCCTGATTGCTTTCCGAAGATGGTTCCGAAATATTGTAATCTGACTAGCCAACAATACAATACAAACAATGAACGACTGGTGAATATTTGTCACACTGTCGTTCTAGCCGTAATGTGACCATGGTTCGTTTCGAACGACCGCATGGCAAAAGAAAAGCCTCTGTGATTAACAGAAATCGGGAGTTAGAAAAACAAAAAAGGACTGAAAATGAACGACAGTGTGACAAGTTTTCACCAGTCGTTCATTGTTATATTGTATTTTGGCTAGTCAGATTACAATATTTCGGAACCATCTTCGGAAAGCAATCAGGCGTTCTATTAATTCATATTGTGTGCTGGAATGCACAAGAGTATTTAAACTCAAGATAAATGGGGATGCATAATGATTAAAACATCTAGAAAGAAAATCGTTGCCGATACTTCCCGAATTGAGATTAAAAACTGACAGCGTTATAAGTTTTCAATAAACTTGAAACTTGGAGACGGTGTTGGATATAATAAATCTCTTTAAAGAGTAAATTTAAATAAAAAAACATTCATCAATCGGATTTCATTTCGTGGCCACTTTAGTAGACACAGAGAATAATTTCCCTAAAATGACAAAAAGACACATTTACTTTGAGGCGGTTTTCTCGAAACATATTTAGCGATCTCCTTTAATTCTTCGCAGAAGTATGTTCTCACAGGAATGATGTAAGTGCAAAATGCGTTACATTGCATCTTAAATGCGCGGATAGCAAACTGTTCATTGTTTTTTTGTTTTGCTGTATTTTTGTACCTAAAAATATCATCTTAAAATTTCTCAAAAACGCTCTCTTAGAATTTCTTTAGACTTCGCCGATCTTAAGGCAATCATGTCAGCAATGCATACTGAGAAGAGTTTTCCCCAAAGTTGCCTCGAAGGCAAGAAACTACGCTTTAAATAAAAAGGGTGATGGCGTCACCACGTTGCTATGGTAACCGCGATGTCCATAAAACTTACCTCATCTCAAACTTTCATCTTTCACAAGCACAGTTGTAACAGTCGCTTTACTTTGAGATTGTTTCCAGTAGTGTGCTAGCGGCTTAAAGTGGAGAGGTATCGTGACTTAAAAAACCCCATCGAGTTTAAAGCAACAAGCGTCAAGCCAAGACCGAAGTGCATGCTGGTCTTGTGTTGGCAAATTATTCAAATCAGACCTATTTTCTATGGAACGAAGTGTGATATGAAAACAAGCACGTGAAAATGTTCACATTTTGTAATTAGTCCTTATAGAAACAATTGTGATTTAAATAATTGCCAACACAAAACCAGCATTCACCAGTTCACTTCGGTCTTGGCTTGACGCTTGTTGCTTTGAACGCGACAACGTTAGTTGAAATAGGTGTATATATATATATACAGTTATTTCGTGTTATCGTTTATTATTAATTAACACAGCACAACCTCTATCTATATATATGTATAAATACAATAGTTATTTCGTGTTATTATCGTTTATTATTAATTAACACAGCACAACCTCTATTTATATATATGTATAAATACAATAGTTATTTCGTGTTATCGTTTATTATTAATTAACACAGCACAACCTCTCTCTATATAAATACAATAGTTTTTTCTTGTTATCGTTTGTTTGTTATTACATAATCTATCAAAAAATAAATGATGTTTTCCATATTTGGGTAAAATACAGGAAACGGAAGTTGGAATATACGATGCAGTTTTCCATATTTGGTAGGCTGATTAATATTTATAAGGAATATCGATTTGTGGGTAGCGATCGATATTTGGTAGATGTTCTATCCATTCTTATGATATGCATATTTAATTGAGCTGTCATCCATATTTGGATGGCCTGTCCAAATATGGGTGTTCTACATTCCATATTAAGATGACCTGCTAACCATATTTGGTGGCCGATTTACAATCCTCATCCACATTTGAATGTCGATGCTACAATTGGTCAATATCCTTGTTTACACATTAATAGCATTTAGACATGAAACAACAATTGTTGTTTTTAAATGTTTTTATATCAATTTCTGTAAATAAATTAAATGATGACTTATGACGTCACTGGATCTCAAAAACAAGATATCGTGTTATGTACATGCTTTCAAAGGAGCCACAATGGGCATAAGTCACCATCTTGCCAAACACGCTAATGGCATGGGGACTAGCGTCCAGTCCTACAGGCTAAGGCTCGACCAATGGACATGTGTCTTTGCAGCCAATCATGTATTGATTGGGGGTAGATGTGAGGGTAAATGTCCGTTGTTTGCTTGAAGAGGTGGTAGCGAGCCGATCTTCTTGCCAGATTTAGCAATTTTGGGCAGAAGGTTTTTCACCACATTCCAATTACTGTTTCTCCTTTGGACTTTCACAGATTCATCTTTAGGTTTGGTTTCCTTGACAACCGTTGGTTTGCCACCTTTTCTTGGTGGAATAGATGAACCACTCAGCCAGTAAGTGATCCATGTACCTTTACCCTGTAATAGAATAATAACGACGCATTTGAAGATGGATGGGAATATTACTGGCAGATTGGAAAGGCGTGGGGAGAGGGGGAGGAAGAGGGAGGAAGAAGGAGGAAGAGGGAGGAAGAGGGAGGAAGAGGGAGGAAGAGGGAGGAAGAGGGAGGAAAAGGAAGGAAGAGAGAGGAAGAGGGAGGAAGAGAAAGAGGGAGATGAAAAAGAGAAGAAGAGAATAATGGCATGTTTGTACCTTAAGGAAAACCTCTCCTCGTTCTTCGATGTGGTATCCACCAAGACCGTCAAGAACCTGCTTTGTCGCAGGACTAATGTGGATTTTTAATGCTGTAAAACAAGGTAAACCTATGAAGTACTACTACAATAAGTAAGCACCAGTCACACAAGCAACTGAAAGAGAGATTGATCGTCTGTTTACTTCTAAGCTTTACCTTCTCCGTTTGATTCCATTCTTGATGCAGTATTTACAGTGTCGCCAAACAAACAATATCTCGGCATTTTGATTCCAACTACGCCTGCGCACACCGAACCTGCAACCAAAATAACGAAGAGATCAAGACGGGAACCCTGTGTCACTCATACCACAGGAAGCCCGGTCATACCTGAATGGATCCCGATTCTCAATTTGAGCTTGTAGTCAGGTTGATGTCTTACTGTAAATGTGCGGATGTCTCTGAGCATGTGCAGTGACATGCTTGCGATTTCTCCAGCGTGTCTGTCACCATTACTTATGGGAAGACCGCTGACCACCATGTAGGCATCGCCGATTGTTTCAACCTGAATAAATGATAAAGTTATAAATTAATGAATAAATTAGTGGCTTTGAATTAAAATTAAAATTCGGGAGCGTAGAACACAAAGTGAGTTTTACTTTTAAAGTTCTTTTTAACGGAAGTTTCATGTTGCAATACATTTGTTGGATGCGGAGCAACTAGGCTCAGTATCCAGCCGCTGGGGTTTTGCGGGCGCAAGGAACTGAGCCTACGGAGCAGCATGTATAACCAAGTATTAAGCGCGATACATAGTCATGACGTACCTTGTAGACGTCATAATTGTTGATGATGTCATCAAACAGTGTATAAAGATCGTTGAGAAGATCCACGATCTGAAATATTGTAAACGTGGCGTTAGAGATAACAAGACAGAAAGGAACGTAAGCAGAGTAAACACTGTCAAGTCATTCAGGCAATTATCGCTGGATAAGGGCTGTTACACGGAGCTTTATCGTCCCTTCCATCCCTTCCATCCCTTCCATCCGCGTGGTGTTTCTTACCTGAAATGGAGTGCTTTCAGATGACAATGACGTGAAGCCAACAATGTCACTAAAGAAGATCGAGACATGGTCGAAGTTTTCAGCTTTGATTGGTTTGCCTTGAACAAGGTCACGTGCCACGGTCCTGTGGCAGAACAATAATATCAGTGATAAACACTCGTTCAACCATACGACGAAAAATACACAGTATACGTTGAAGTTCCAGTATGAATTGGACTCGAGAAAATGTCTAGCTTGATTAATAAGTAGCTTCTGAAGCGCCACTAACAAAGAGAGTCGTTTTGCGTATGAGTGGGAAGTAGTCACACTCAAATGAACATCATTTGAATCTCGCTCCAAACAATAGGCAAAGAAAGTCCCGTATGTGTCCCTCGATTCTCTGCGATGTACGGTACGGTTCGTGCCGTGTAGTGACGGTACCGTGTCCAAGCATTCTGATTGGGTAAGCGATGATTTTGCGCGCTGTGATTGGTTGAATACAATGTGTTCGATTCCGTACCGTGACCGTAACTCCTACCGTAGGTTTCCCACTCGTACGAAAACGACTCTATGCCGCTCCAGTATGAATTGGACTCAGTAAAAGTGTCCTAAAGCTTGCTCAAGGAGCTACTGTAGTCCTCTTCCAGTTTCAACTACTTGCTCAGACTTCATGATCAGATAAAAGGATAAAAGGAAGTATCAATTTAAGGGAAAAGGTGTCACTTACGGTGGTAGCATCCTATGCAAAAGATTATCGGTTTTTCTCTTTTCATCCGCCAACTGTTCAGTTCTCTCCTCCACAAGACTCTCTAAATTGTTGGCATACTTTTCCAGCATGTTCACCATGTTGTCCATTATATTAGTGGTCCTGGGAACGAGTGAAAAAGTACACCGTTTAGATATGCGCATGCGCGCTTTCGACTTGGTATCTCTACTGCGCATATTCAGTAGATCTCTTCAGATCTTCAAACTGCGCATGCGCAAGAAAGCATCGAGCATTCGTCGAGCATGCACAGTAAGAGATAACTGCTCTGGAGACGAGATTGCGTCTGGATTTAACAGACGTTACAGTCAAAAGTGTAGGGTTTTTATTGCGCATGTTCTCTGCGCATGCTCACTTACTTTCCCATCGAGTGTTTCCGCACTTGTTTTCGCACTTCTTCAAAATCAGGCCTGGCGTCTACGTTCTCGTTCCAGCACTTCTCGGCCAGTTCCCTCATGCCAGGCAAGTTGACGCTGTCCAACACGTTACTTAGTTTAGGTCGATACGGTGGGTGCTCTTTCTGATGCACTCTTTGGATGATTTCTAAACACATGATACAAACACCGACTGAGTACGATGGAGAGAATCTGTGTCAGATAATGGTTGCTATGGTTTCTAGTCTTTTGTTATCATTCGCTGGGACGACGACCAGAATTTGTCTAGTAAGAGTCGAGTTGTTTGACGAGCGTTACTTTACTCTAACTCTCTGTCTAGTTTCAACTGAACGTAATGATAGACTCGGCAAATACATTGGAAGACTGGGTACGAGTGTTATAACCATCGAGATGGCAGTTCTTAAAATATCTCCAATTAAAAACTGTATAGCCTATCCAATGTGCTGGAGAAAGAACGTTGAATCCATTCAAGTGATATTTCCACTAGTCTTTCATCAAGGGGAAACATCGGGGAAACACCTCTGAAAACTTGTAACTAATTCAGCCAATCAAAATACTCGAACCTAGTCTTCCAACATTTGCCTCTAATATTAAGAGGAAGACTTCTTTGCTTACCTTTTGGTTCTGTGTGATAGTACGAGAGATCAAATGGACCCGATCTTGTCAGCATTTCTTGCAGTATGACAGAAAAGCTGTACACATCGCCTTTCTGGGTTCCCTGTGGCGGTGGGTTCTTCATGCGGAGAAGTTCTGGTGCTGTCCACAATTTTTCTGTTTGATTGAAACGAAATTACTCTTAAAATGTCTAAAATCTAGGTGCGGTATACCTGTGTTGATAACATGTGATAAGAATTGATTGATGGGATCCCTGTGGTGAGATTGCAGTTTGTTTTAATTTGCGGACCCTTGGGAAACCCTGTGGTGGAAAGCGATGGATACCGATAGTGCGCATGCGTGTGTAGTCTCATTACAAAAGGTTAATTGATGGGATCCCTGTGGTTTTCTTCTAGGCTGTGACGTATCTGTGTTAATAAGAAAGTTTCTTCCGTTGGTCTTCCTGTGTAGTACTTACGGTAAAAACTCGCATACTCTCCACAGTCCTCTCTCTCCACCTGATTGGCCTTGAATTTAGTAAGTCCATAGTCAGTGATCTTCAACACCCATCGTCCATCCACAACGCAATTCGATGACTTGAGACGACCGTGTGACTTGATTTCAGTACTGTGTAGGAATATCATACCCTAAACAAGCGCGATATTGCTGTTAGTCACTGGTTTTTAATAATAAAAATAAATTTATTTAAAGAGGGAGCCCACATCACTTGGCGTGCTTTTCAGTGAATACCTTAAATCCCTGACCAAATTCGAACACTATAGCGGGTGCGACTTGCCGTAAAAAGGTCGTAATGCGACTCAAACTTTGCGTGCTAACTGACCATATATCAGTTGGATGTCTAGAAACATTTGAGTTTCGTTACCTTGACAATGTCATTCATAAGCGATGAAATAAACATGCTATCCAACTTGACGTCTTCATTTTCCAGGATATCCTGTACAAGGTACACAACAACTAAGTAAGGTATCATTCAACAACTATTACATCAACAGTACGTGCAAGGAAGAGGCAGACAGACAGATAGAATTGTATTTGCTCATGGTAAAAACATCAGTTGACAATAATATATAATAATCTAAAATATGTTTGGGACAGTTTGGAAACTGATCTGTTGTCAGAAGTTGAAACAACATTCAGTTTATCATCATCCTCATCCTCATCATCGTCATCATCATCATCATCATCATCGTCATCATCATCATCATCATCGTCGTCCCATCATCCATCATCAACATCATCATCATCATCATGGCAATCTTCACACAATGACTGCTGTACCTGTAAGCTTCCCTTGGGGCAATACAACTCAATAATGCAGATGTTTGGTGGATCTACGCATGCGCCCATGAAAGGTGTTAAGTTCTCATGACGTACGTTACGAATCTGTAACAAAAAAACAGTTTATCAGATTATCAGGACGCTGTTTGTGGCGTACCCCAAGATTATTATTCAACGCAGAGTCCAACTCAGTTTAGGGTACGTAGACTCACTGTTAGTACAAGGACGATAGGACGTCAGTGAACACGAAGAATACTCACCAGATTCAGTTCCAATCTGACTTCACGCGACAACTCGATGCCGCTTTTGTTGATTTTCTTGATTGCGACCGTGTGAGACTGGAGACAAATACAAATGACTGAGTCAGTGAACCGCCGAAGACAGCAATGTACATGAGTCAGCGGTTACTCACCATAAGCATGCCTACGGTAGTAAAGAGTTGTCGCTGGTTGATGTTGTCAAAGCTTTCATTTGATAGTATGCTGATCTGTGGATAATAATAATATTATAATAATATTAGTAATAATAATATTAGTAATAATAATAATAATAATAATAATATTAGTAATAATAACAATAATAATATTAATAGTAGTAGTTGTGGTAGTGGTTATGGTAGTAGTAGCAGTAGTAGTAGTAGTAGTAGTAGTAGTAGTAGTAGTAGTAGTAGTAGTAGTAGTAGTAGTAGTAGTAGTAGTAGTAGTAGTAGTAGTAGTAGTAGTAGTAGTAGTAGTAGTAGTAGTAGTAGTAGTAGTAGTAGTAGTAGTAGTAGTAGTAGTAGTAGTAGTAGTAGTAGTAGTAGTAGTAGTAGTAGTAGTTTCGCATAAGCACACTCCATATGATAATATCCACTAATAGTAGATACTAGTAGTAATAGTAGTAGAAGAAACACGTAGTAGTCTTTATTTCGACTAGTAGTATTACTTAGTCAGTATTACAGAATGATGTAGTAGTAGTATTAATAGTAGTATAATAGTAGTAGTATTTTAAGTAGTAGTAGTAGTATAATAGTAATTTTAGTAATAGTAATAGATAGTAGTAGTAGTAGTAGTAGTAGTAGTAGTGCTAGTAATAGTAGTAGTAGTAGTATAGTAATAGGGATAGTAGTAATAGTAGTAGTAGCTCGATAGTAGTAGTAGTAGTAGTAGTAGTACTAGTACTAGTAGTAGCAGTAGTAGTAGTAGTAGTAGTAGTAGTAGTACTAGTATTAGTAGTAGTAGTAGTAGTAGTAGTAGTAGTAGTAGTAGTAGTAGTAGTAGTAGTACTAGTACTAGTAGTAGCAGTAGTAGTAGTAGTAGTAGTAGTAGTAGCAGTAGTAGTAGTAGTAATAGTAGTAGTATAGTAGTAGTAGAAGTAGTAGTAGTAGTAATGTTACCTGACTCCTAAACGAGCCAGCCTGCCGTTTCGATCGAATAACGACATCTTTGTAGTCAATCCTCCACAGTTCACTTGCTAGTTCTCTTTCGATCTTTTGTTTTCTATAAATGAAATACGACATTTAGCTATAATCATGCTCATTCATAACACGAAGGGATGTATTGTGTTAGTTACCTGTAGATTATGGCTCCAACCAGCAGCAGAAGAACGACCAACGATGCCAATCCTATGCACACTATTTCTATTGTACCTGTAATGATAAATACAGCCACGTGATTAAGGGATCACGTGATCAAATCACAAAGATCACGTGATCAAATCACAAAGATCACGTGAACGTGATCAAGTCACAAAGATCACGTGATCAAATAACTCGTACCCAGGGCTTTCTCATCCAACATGGGAACGAGGCTGGCAAAATCTTGGATCTGGAATGTGCGATTGCTAGTTTAATTAAGGTCGAACTTTTAACTTACTTAATCTGAATTTGTTATCGATACAGAATTCTCCGTTGAATCCACATGCCGGCACGTCTCTCGGTGCGTTGTTCCCGCCGTACCATGCCATTGTTTTATTGGGGTGCAGTTGGAAGACCTGTGACGTGTTTATGCCTTCTGTAATGTGAAACATTCCAACATCCACCATCTGGGTATCTGTAGACGACGATAGAAAGTCTCTTAGGAAGACTGACGTCCATTGTGGACTTAAAAAAGGCGAATGACTAAATTTATTGACGATTCGGTCGTTCACGTCCTTCGTCGCAGTAAAAGACTGGCTGCGACGGTGAACGTCCAAAACGTCAGTAAATTTAGTGCTGTTTTACACGGCGTTCAAGTTTCATTCTACACGCAGTGTTTAGTCAGCTAATATGGAATTCTATGTTGTTAAATTAGCAAATAGTCCAGAACTGTTGTTGGCAATTGAAATAACAATGATTAAATTCCCATTACACTGTGATAGTGATAGTTTCAGTGATAGTTTTCTATTCAACCAATCACAGCGTGCAAAATCATTGCTCAACCAATCAGAATGCTTGGACACGGCTCGATCACGTCACGGTACCATCTCCGCACGGCACGAACCGTACCGTAACTACTCATTGGGCTGCCTGTGTTAGAGTTGTTAGGGTACTCATTGGGCTACCTGTGTTAGAGAAGAAACGTGGACAAAAGTATGCGAAAGAAGCCAACGAAGCGCACACCAATGGGTTGGACAAGATAAATAAGGTTTTAGATAAGGGTACAGTGATTAATGGGCTTTTCCAAGTGTAGAGCACAGAGGCCTTACGGGTACTGTTGGGCTACCTGTGTTAGAGTTTTGTTAGGGTACTTATTGGGCTACCTGTGTTAGAGTTGTTAGGGTACTCATTGGGCTACCAAGTGTGTTAGAGTTGTTTGGGTACTCATTGGGCTACCTGTGTTAGAGTTGTTAGGGTACTCATTGGGCTACCTGTGTTAGAGTTGTTAGGGTACTCATTGGGCTACCTGTGTTAGAGTTGTTAGGATACTCAATGGGCTACCTGTAGTTATAGTTGTTAGGGTACTCATTGGGCTGCCTGTGTTAGAGTTGTTAGGGTACTCATTGGGCTACCTGTGTTAGAGTTGTTAGGGTACTCATTGGGCTACCTGTGTTAGAGTTGTTAGGGTACTTATTGGGCTACCTGTGTTAGAGTTGTTAGGGTACTCATTGGGCTACCTGTGTTAGAGTTGTTAGGGTACTCATTGGGCTACCTGTGTTAGAGTTGTTAGGATACTCAATGGGCTACCTGTGTTATAGTTGTTAGGGTACTCATTGGGCTGCCTGTGTTAGAGTTGTTAGGGTACTCATTGGACTACCTGTGTTAGAGTTGTTAGGGTACTCATTGGGCTGCCTGTGTTAGAGTTGTTAGGGTACTCATTGGGCTACCTGTGTTAGAGTTGTTAGGGTACTCATTGGGCTACCTGTGTTTGTTGTTAGGGTACTCATTGGGCTACCTGTGTTAGAGTTGTTAGGGTACTTATTGGGCTACCTGTGTTAGAGTTGTTAGGGTACTCATTGGGCTACCTGTGTTAGAGTTGTTTGGGTACTCATTGGGCTACCTGTCAAATTAGAGATCACGTGTTGTTAGGGTACTCATTGGGCTACCTGTGTTAGAGTTGTTAGGGTACTCATTGGGCTACCTGTGTTAGAGTTGTTAGGGTACTCATTGGGCTACCTGTGTTAGAGTTGTTAGGGTACTCATTGGGCTACCTGTGTTAGAGTACTCATTGGGCTACCTGTGTTAGAGTTGTTTGGGTACTCATTGGGCTACCTGTGTTAGAGTTGTTAGGGTACTCATTGGGCTACCTGTGTTAGCCTTTGTTTGGGTACTCATTGGGCTACCTGTGACGTCCATTGTGGACCTTGCTAATGTTAGAGTTGTTAGGGTACTCATTGGGCTACCTGTGTTAGAGTTGTTAGGATACTCAATGGGCTACCTGTGTTATAGTTGTTAGGGTACTCATTGGGCTACCTGTGTTAGAGTTGTTAGGGTACTCATTGGGCTACCTGTGTTAGAGTTGTTAGGGTGCTCATTGGGCTACCTGTGTTAGAGTTGTTTGGGTACTAATTGGGCTACCTGTGTTAGAGTTGTTAGGGTACTAATTGGGCTACCTGTGTTAGAGTTGTTACGGGGTACTTATTGGGCTACCTGTGTTAGAGTTGTTAGGGTACTTATTGGGCTACCTGTGTTAGAGTTGTTAGGGTACTCATTTGGCTACCTGTGTTAGAGTTGTTAGGGTACTCATTGGGCTACCTGTGTTAGAGTTGTTAGGGTACTCATTGGGCTACCTGTGTTAGAGTTGTTAGGGTACTCATTGGGCTACCTGTGTTAGAGTTGTTTGGGTACTCATTGAGCTACCTGTGTTAGAGTTGTTAGGGTACTAATTGGGCTACCTGTGTTAGAGTTGTTAGGGTACTCATTGGGCTACCTGTGTTAGAGTTGTTAGGGTACTCATTGGGCTACCTGTGTTAGAGTTGTTAGGGTACTAATTGGGCTGCCTGTGTTAGAGTTTTACTCACCATTCGATCGATAATCCAGTAAAGTCATGTTGTACTCGATGTCGCCTTCTTTGTTCATGTAGATATCAGTGCCTACGATACCTTGAAAGGAATGCGGTAATCAGTAATGTGAGCATGCGCGTCACTGACAAAGCAATTTGTCACAAAGGTGATTTGAATATGTGACCACAGGGAACCCAGTTATTTATTTTGAAGCATTTGTGAAAGAGAAATATTTATGGGGTTCCTGTGGTAAAATGACGAGAATAGACTGGGGAGACTCGCTGGATTCGCACAGGACCACTACTAGACACTAGTCTACCTCCATAGTTTTGCCACAGGAACCCCATTGTTTTGTTTCTTCAAGGTTTACCACAGGTAACCCAACTCGCGATTTTACTTACTGTGATATTTTCTACCAAACAACATCTTCAGCACTTCTTTGCCGTCTTTGTAGTTTTTTCCAGCAGCAAGTGTTCTGTTTATGGCCAACACATAGGCATTCGTAGCGTCGTAGATGTACGCGCCGTATATAGGGGCCTGGGGAAGAGAGTCAAGCATGATCTAAAAACCCTCCTTGAACATTAGCCAAGTCACATGACAAATCAAAGGAAGCATTCAACTTGTATTGAGAAGGGTCGTTAAAGTTTAGCTGCCCACTTTTTTGGATTTCCAACGTCTAGCGTTTACTACCAATATTTTGCTCAAAAATTCGCTCAACTGGCCATTCGCTCAACATTCCCAACGCGTGAACTAGCCCTTCCCTTCCCTTTCCTTCCCTTCGTGGTTCGAGTCCCGGCCGGACCATTACTCAGGGTCTTTAAATAATTGAGGAGAAGATGCTGCCTTTGTAATTACATCTACAAATGGTTAGACCTTCGCGTGGCTCGGATGACCACGTTGAAATGGCGGTCCCGTCTCTCCACACTCCATTACATTGCACCGGTGGGACGTAAAAGAACCCACACCACTGTTCGACTAAGAGTAGGGCACGAAGTTCCCGGTGTGTGTGGCCTGATCTACTGACTTGAAGAGAGAAGGCTCAAAGCGCATTTGATTATATACATATAGACATTGTCGCTATAATAATTGCTAAACATTATTATTATTATTATTATTCCCTCTGTAATCCCACAAAGCACCAGCTACGTAGGCTGCGCTATGCGTGGACTGCTATGTTAGCGTTGCTTGCGATTTGACGTTGAATGAAGGCTATGAAACTATCATTATTGGTATACTTCACAAACGTACCGGTGTGTCAAACAGATTCCTCTTCTCTCCCCACGGTAGCGTGATATTTCCCTGGTATACTTTACTGTAAAAAGGAGCTTGTGATGCTTTTATCTTGAGCTGATAGTTGAACTTTTCGTATCCGACTGAACCCGGTACGTTTACCGCCATTACCAGCACGGATTTGAACATGTTCTTAAAGTTATCGGTCTTGATGTTAGTCGCTCTGTGAACTCCATTGAGCCATTTGGTGGGGTCTTTGATCTTTAAGTCCACCTCATTGACAGAGAGTTCAAACAAGATGAACGCATAATCTCCTGTATACAATCCTAACTGACCCGCGAAATAGATCACTTCTCTTGCTAGGCTGTATTTCATCGCTAGAATTATAACTACAATAGAAGAGAACGAATGAATGAATGAACGAATGAATAAATGAATAAATGAACAAACGATTGAATGAACAAACGAACGAATGAATGAATGAATGAATGAGAAAACGAAGGAACGATTGAACTCATTAGTTAGGACTCGTTTTCACCAGCGATGTTCATAAGCATAAGTGTAAGCACAAGAAATGAAGATAAGTGGATCCTTGTGATTATGCCTGCGTTGGGATCGTTCTTACAGTTAGCGCTTATTGTATTTGTAAAAACAACATGAAAGCTTCCTTTCTTCTATAGAGCATCAGCCGCAAAGAAGTCTTTATGCATCGCACTATAACCATCAGCGGTCGTTTCTAAGGAAACTAAGCCGATTTATTCACCTCTAGCGTACTTAGTTATCTTTTTCAATGACTTCTTGAGACGATCTGCGTGTTTCTCCGGCGAGTAGACGAGTTCCGGTGGCGCCTTTTCATGAATGCTGATTTTCTTCCCTCTTTGCTGCAGATAATCGTAGATAAATTGGCCTCGTTTGGCCCAACTCTTTCCCTCTTCACTGAATATCCCCACTAAGCCCCATTTGAAGTAATCCAACATGGCGACGATCGAAGGCCCGATGGCGCCGTCTGCCGGGATTGTGCGAGCAAAGGTCGGATACAGTTCTTTATTGGATACGTCATCGCTGGTACACATCTAGGAGTCGAAG
>JAUJYZ010001452.1:817500-862500 GCA_033675265.1 Actinostola sp. cb2023
TTCTTTTGAAATTTTCAACTTTTACTAATTTTAGTTGCTCTTTCAAATTATGATATTTTCGCTTGCCTTCCGTGAAATTTTAAAAAGTCACGTGACAGGTGACACAAGCCCATTGGCCGTAGTCTAACTAGGCCATAGTCTTCCCTCTTAGCTTTAATATGTTAGTTCCAATAATATTTCTCTCGGAAATTGTAAATAAGTTAGTTAGTTTTAATTTTAATTAGAATGAGGGTTTATCATGTAATTTCAAAACTCATAGAACAAAAAATGATTATCATAGCTGGAAAGAGCTCGTTGAAATTAGTAAAAATGTCAAGTTCTGAAAATAAGTTCGTAAAATTTTATTTTACGCTTGGAGGCAACTCTTGCCTAACGATTTTTGAAAATTCATATCTTCGCAATTTGTGAAGCGATCTTTTCCAAACTTCACATTTTTACTACTTTCAACGAGCTCTTTCCAGCTATAATAATCATTTTTTTGTCCTATGAGTTTTGAAATTACATGATAAACCCTCATTGGCCGAAGTCTAACCATATTTCTCTCGGAAATTTCTGAGAATTGTAATTGGTTAGTTTTAATCTAGAATTGTAATTGTCTCGTGAAAAGTCCTGTGGGGAGTTTGACAATATAGCATATATGTAAGTCCCTCGGTTAATTTTTTTATACCAAGCTTCAAGTGATGGTTGACCAAATTTAGAAGACTAACGTAGAGCGACATATTTTGAATGGATAATACTGAAAACAGTTCTATATCATACTCAGCATCGTCCAATAAATACAGCTTATTAGATGTTTTCTCGGGTATTACGGGCTGATATTTTACGAGTTGCGAATGTATTTTATCAGGATATTGTTTTTTGAGTATTTTGAGTTGTGAACAGGGCATTACGGATTTCTACAGGGCATTAACGCCTCATATCGTCCCTCAAAAATCACCAAATTTGGTAAAATTACGTCACAGGTTATATAATAATTGTTTAATATCATGTGAAAACGGGCATGACACACTGCATATGAATGCAGCGCCTAATAATACTTCTGCCGCTATTACTTGTTGTTTGTTTGCTTGTTTGCTTGTTTGCCTGTTTAATTGCTTGCTTGCTTGCTTGCTTGCTTGCTTGCTTGCTTGCTTGCTTGCTTGCTTGCTTGCTTGCTTGCTTGCTTGCTTGTTTGTTTGCTTGTTTGTTTGCTTGTTTGCTTGCTTGTTTGTTTGTACATGCCGGCTTGTTTTTGTTTTGTTGGAATGATTTCAGTACAGTTTCTTTAATACTCGCTTACAAAATCTGATAAAAATCAATCTAAACTGACTGTCATTTCGCCATCATATAAGTGAAATCATATTCCAACACAAAAAAACTGTCATGAAAAAAAGGATAGCAAAAAGAGTATGTTCGTTCATCGCGCGTTCTCTTTCAAGCGATATAGAACTCTAATCTTGAATAACTACTTCAGCATCTTAACGACAAAATTCCGTAATTTTGCAATAATGATTTGCTCCTGAAGTCTAATATAACAATCTGATATTTCTCGGGCCATTACTAAGTGATCTAATCTACTAATCTACCAAACCTCTAATGTTGTTAGCAAAATGTTTATTTTACGCTTTTTATCTGAAAGTTATAACGGACCGAGGAGAAAAAAAAAGAAGAATATCACCAAATTTCCTCTGACTTGACAAATATTACTGTTTTAAAAATTTGAAACAATTTTAAAATGATCTATCACTTTGACGCTTCAAACGTTTTAAAATACAATTTTCAATTTTATTTCATCACTGTTTAGGCAGAAAAACATGCGGAAAAAAACACATTAAAAAGTAATATTTAACTAATTCTAAAACAAGTGTGTTTTTGATCGCTTCTCCAAGGTCCTTGAGAACATCTTTCGCTCATTTCGCCCGATATTGATCGTCATCCTCAACAATCAATCTCAATGAAATCCGTTTCTCGCTGGAAGAGCACTTAACTTCAAACGGCTAATTACGCCAACCTTTACCCGAGTGAATTTGTATTATTGATTGCATAGTGAATTTAACATTTGATATTGAGTTCATTCGATTTGTTTCGCTCGCGGTTGAAGTACTCGGTTGAGAGTGTTTTTTTTCGTGTCACGATCATGTTTTGAGTCTGAAAAGCCGTTCTAGACTGCCTTCGTTTTCGTCAGTTTTTGCCAATTTGAAAGTATTATGAATACCTGTTATTTCAGTCTAGACTGCAAAACGCCAAAGTTCATGAGAAGAATTGTGAAATCAATAAACTTGAAAAGTCAAAGAAGACCAAGGTGTTAGATCGATAGTCAAGCGAGCTCTTCAATGCCGAAAACGTGATTTCGAACTAAATAAATATTATATAGTTTGTTCTATGCTCCAGCTGGAACATACTGTGCATTTGAAAGACGTGTAGAGACAGAATATGAAATATATATTCAAAGAAAGCCAATTTAAACAAAGAACAAATAACAAAGTCCGATTTTTAGATTTAACTTAGTTTGACATTAAAAAATTCAAGAAAAACTGAAAAAGCCAGTTCAATGTCGGTGCTTGATGTATATATCATTGTTGATATCTGATCTGTCAGATTTTCTTTGATGGTCTTGATGATACTGGGTCAATAAGCTTTTTGGGGGCTTTAATATAATAAACTTTCAAAATAATGCTGCAGCGAATAGCCATTTTCTGATTCAAACTCGTTATAAAATTCTTGCGAATCAGATTCGCTGAATTAAAGGCAAAAAAGCTGCGGAAACAATAACTTAGCAGCCATCCTTGAGCAGGATAAACTGCAACTCAATCCGAAGTAAACAGCGGTCTTCAAGAGAGACTTTAATGCCACCAGAATCCAATTTAGTCTTAAAAGGCTATAAAAAGAAATGATTTTCTTTATTTCAGTTGTAGTTTAACCTCAGTATCGTTCGAAAATAAGTTCAGCTTTTTTCGTCGCTTCGGTACTTCAACGTCTCGAGAAAGTTAAACGCACTGATAAAACTATCGAGTCGAAACGTTTTTCAATTTATATGTTTAGTGAAATTCGATCTATAGTCTGGCGACTCTTTGAGCTTTGAAACTGTAAACATATTATTTAATATTAATGGATTTATAGCAACTAATTCACTTGTACATGTAACGTCATTAACTAGTAGTTCACATACTTATTATCTGGCTAATATAAAGATCAATCGAAAAGAATTAATTCATAAAGTGAGCATTAAAGTTACAGTGAACATTATGCCAGTTTTCTCACGGATTTCGCGCATTTATCTTAAAGTTGTGTTCTTTAGTATTAAGATCTTCGAGTTGTTCATCTCTTGGGACAAACTGTACTTGAAACCACCCTGTAAAACTTGGCAAAGCAATTAGGTATAAAGACATCTCTTTTCTGCTAAGTAATGCGTTAGATCCTTAGCAACCTGAAGACGGACTGCTGTCAGTAAAACAGTTCTCAAGTGAGAGTCACAGAAAACACGTACCATATATAAACGTTTATTTTGCGCGAGCAATCCAATTCCAAATTATTCTCGACTGAAGCATTTCAACCAGGAAGCCCACCCGGCATTAGAACTCAGAGTTACACTAATAATAATAATAATAATAATGTACCAAACTATGTAATACTAAGAGAAAGAGATTACAAAGTCAGTAATAATGTTTATAAATAAACTTCAAACTTACTTGGGACATGAGAGCAATGTTAAAAACCCCTGCCAGTTCGGCTGTTGTTTGGCACGAGCCGCATCCCGTTCCTATAAAGCCCTGGACATCTTTAGTCTTCCACTGGGACGTGAATGCTTCTAAAGTTTTCTTACTTGTACAATCAGTAGTGTTCACGACGAGTTTCAGCGTTTTACCAGCAAGGAGAGTGGAGTCAGCATTGACCGCCTCAACAGCTAAATAAGCTGCTTGTGCATAATATTCACCAGAGATGGTGGATGAGTCGACACCGAGACCGAACGGTAGTGTAATCCCTAATGTTATATTTTGTGCCTTTGCGATGTACAGAGACACAATTACACCATAGAGACAGATGAAGATGGTAGTTGTACTACGCACAAGCAATCCCTTGTAAATCTTCATTCTTAGCCGTACTTTAGATCAGTTAATCTGAAATGCCATCGTGAGTTGTTTTGACTTACATATCTGACAGAGAATCTGCGTGGAATCTGACGTTTAAATGTGAGCCAGGTTTCTCGGTAACTGTTTACCAAACACGGTCGGCCAATTCACATGCAAAATAGCTCTCCTCACACACAGCATCTCCTAAGCCCACCTAAAAAGACATGAATTATGCATGAGATTAGTGACGAAGACTGTGTTAAGGAGTAAGCAATTAAACTAAAACAAACGATGAAGCTGACAGTCAATCAATCCTTACTAAAACTCTCGTGGATATTGTGTGCCACTGGAGGCTCGAAAGTGATTGAATAGTCACGAAACTCGCCTCAGTTAGAGTATATTGTGTGTGTTTTGGTTTTTTCATTGAACAGAGTCCATATACCAGAGATTAGATGAGCAGTAAGCTCACCAGCTCAACATACGTCAGAATAGTTTCATACACCTATTGTTTCAATGTTTTGTTTGGTTCTGTGTGATTGTGTTTTTAGTCCCAGCCTTCCTTGCGAAGGTTAACCTATAAGTACACCACCGATGACACAATCACGCAACCAACATTTCTAATTCGATCGACTGAAGACGCAAAACTTTTCCACACTTTTGTCGTTTGTTTTCGTTGTTAATTCAAATCGTTTACTTCGTTAGATCGTTAAGCGTCTAATTGTTGTTCAATAGTATTGATGTTTTAGCGGAACTGGCGTCATTTTTATAGATTAAGCGTGAAACTGACGTAATTGAGCAACTCAGTCCGGCCGATGTGGATACGTGTGGGGGCAAGGCTTCCACTGCAAATAATGCGTACAAAATTGATTCACTGAGAACATCAATAAAATAAAATGGAGTCTAGTCTTGAATTAAGCAGTAACTTTACCGAAGTGTACAAATATACGAACAATCAAACAGTTTTTTTCTACTTCACTAGTCTCCAAACACTTAGTGGCATCCTTTGTGTAAAAAAACGTTTTAAAACCCCACGCGTTTCCTGCCTTTTTACGTCTCAAGTTTCTTCCTGTACTTGATACAGAATTGTCTTTTTAAAACTCAGTACAAAAAAAGCGTGTAAGATTCAGTGAGAAGTTTTGGAAACTCACCGCTACCCAAATCCAATGCCAACACATTGTCATGATGTAGTACGAACAAGCTGGCTGTCTGCTGACCTGACTACAGTTGTCCACTGTACATATTAACCCGGCTTAGTTTAAACTATCGACTCGGATCGTTTTGTGTCAGTCGGTGATCGCATGACTGGAGTGCTTAGCTAAAAAGACGTGTCATTTAGGGCGGTTCACTAGTGGGATTGACATCCTCTATACGTAAGACCAAAACACTCTAAAATCATGTCCTGCAAGCAATGTGGAGTAAGTTCCTGGCAAAGCGATTATTCTAAATCCACAGAGAGTAAAAGAATCCATCTGAAAAGTGCAGAAATCTTTTAGTGGCGGATGACCTCAGTTACCGTTAAATCCCATATAAGGTATAAGAACGCTCACAACTCCTCACTACGATCATACTGTACGTCATCAACTCATTTCCCTTCACCGCATTTTATTCTTTCTTGCTAATTCCGTCCACTAAGCCTACGAGCTAGCGATAATGGAACGAAGTTTGTACAGTAATAGTAATGGCACAAACCTTTTAACTGAAACCTCGGATATGAGGCATTTTGAGGATGATTGCAGGTAAACCGGTACGTGCAGGATGCGACTAAGAACACGAAAAACATTAACTAAAATTTGCTTTTACAAATTTGCCAAAAAGTAGACAATGGAAATGTGGAACAGTGGGCTCTTGAAAACTGGAGTTCACTGTCACAGAACTGAGTTGGTTAAAACTAGCGTGCAGATGGTACTTTATTTACCGTACGATGTATTTGTTCATCTTCACAGCGACATGACGCCCGCTGGATTATTTCAGGAACTACCTATATATAAAGTGTTTGAACAGCTAAGTACGAAAGCGAAAGCTTTTGGTGCCATTGTGAGTAGGACCCGGAAGTGAGACAACTGCCCACTGAATTCGATCCAACACGGTTTGTAATATAAATTTCATTTTCTCAACATTTGGCTCAGTGATGCGGGCTGCTGATTTAGTGTCAAACGCTTCCTCAATGCAACTGACCATCTAGGTAGTAAAGTTGATGGTCTCCAATCCTCCCCACCCCCTCCCCCCTTAGGACACCCTCGTAATCGTTTCAACACTAAGCTCGTAAGTGAACTCGTGAGAGACTTCAAATCCCCAGCTTTTGTACTATAGAGATGTGAGAGCTCTGTTAGGGCATGTCCTCATTAAGAATAGCCATACGATAATCCTAAGTGATCCGATTGGTTCACGACCTGATGCGATACCTAATACGCATGCGTAGTAGGATTGGTCCGTTAATAAACAATCATGCTATTTGAAACTGTGACAGTAAACTATTTCAAGACGATCAGTGTTTGCTTGGTGACATAGGAAATTGACACTGTAAAATATCCGAAAATCGACCGTCAAGAAAACTGAAATTCGGAAAAAAAAATCAGTGAACTCAGTTACCTATGACGGCGAAATCATCTCTATTTAATTAATGATAAACTGACTATGGTGTCGGCTAGATTACTGAATAGAATTCTAACGTCTTGAAGGCGGCAATTATCACTATATTAATAAGGCTTTCTTTAACACTATGCTATTTCCTACTGAAAGTAAAGTAAGGATCGGACTTTCTCATTTGTGGCACTGTTTGTAGTGCGAAATATGTTCACCTCACGGTCTTCACACGTTTAAACCTTTATCACCAACCGACAGATAGCTAATTCTAGTGAGCGTGCTAAAACATACTTGGTACAAACCTTGGACTTGGGTTTCCGCTGTAGCGCCAACAAATAGGAAGAAGAAAAGAGCTTGAATCGGGCTAATTTAGGCGATGCTTCAAGAACCTTGCCAATTTGACACAAAAAGAACAACGCTTTGAATAAATTCAAGTCCCTGGGTCCTAGCTAGATAAGAAACCAGCCTTGTACAAACAGTCTTGCGGCAGTAAATCTATTGCAAAGCCTACAGATGAAAATGCATGAGCTCAGTTGCGCGGCTATTTAGATCAATCTTGATTAATAACAATAACCAAGGCAACGCCCCAAGGCTATAACTATTGTATTGGTCGAATGACAAAAACATGGCTTCAACATTCGGCTTAAGAAAAGAGCCTACAGTCCGCTTGATCAGAGTTGATCATTAAGGACGTGGTGCGAACGAATAGCTATATTTTAAAGGGCTATTAGTATAACTATTGCCAGGGCTGATCGATCTCCTGACAGTCCGTGAAGACAGACCCGGTTATGTGCCAAAAACTGTGTGACAGATACAGGGAGTGTGGTGTTGTTGAAAGAAACTAAAATAAATAAAACATCAAACCAAAGAAAACTGTAGACAAAAATAAGAAATTAATTAATAAAAGTGGAGAATAGAAAGAATGGAACTGGAGGAATGGATTAAAAAATTAACAAAAAAGAAAGCGGAGAGAAAAAAGAAAGAGAGAAAGAAAGGAAAGAAGAGAGAAAGAGTGAACAAATCGTGAAGAAAGCAAGTTTTTGAGTGATGATTAAACTGTTCGTTGACACTTAAAAAAATGAGAAAAACTAAATAAAAACGAGATGAAAAAAGAAGTATAAAATACAAAGCAAATGAAATACAAATGGAAATACAATGACCTAGGACGCTTCAGGATTAACTAAAATCCAAACCTTCCAACCAACCAACCAAACAAACACAATCCCAACACACCAAAAACACCGTCACTTACGTTATTAATAGCCCCGCCATCAGCACGACCATCTGCCACCCACTACGAGGAACAAGACGTTAATCGATGGTTTATCTTGGTTCTCGTGACACTGTTATTGCATGATTTTCATGATATCTTATCGAGCTTGAAATCATGTACTCCTGGCTATAAATTAATGTGTTTTATAACGGAACTACACGACGACTTTATCGGCAGCTTGACTAATTAACATTATGGGTTGAATCTAAAGCATTTAATATATCATCCACGGTGCGCATGCGTGTTTTTTTCGCGCATGCGTGTTATTGCGCCCACATTCTACGAGTCTGTGGGCTGTGTGTGGTGAATTGGTGCGCGACGTCTGAACATCCATATTTACCAGGTCTGCTTGCGAGTGATTTTACAACTGCGCATGCTGAGTAGTGTAAGTCAGGGCATAAATAATTGATTATCAAACGATCGACCAATCAGAGTGTAGCATTGAGTTTAGCTAAGCTTGACTTGGAATGACGGTGGCTTGTGCTTATGTTGTGAAATATGGCTGAGAGCAGGACACGATTGTACTGTATTCACCACGATGCGCCGACATGTATGCAAGTAATACACCTGCGCGACTACACACACGATGAACCAATAACGGCGTTCGATCGCTCATCATCAATCAGTCTCCCAGCGCGAATCACTGACTGAGCTTCAATATACCTAGAGATTTGTGGTGGAACTTCATATCACAATCGCCGATATTAATTCATGCAATATTTAGTGTTATCTTTTTGACAGTGAAAGATTCATTTATCTCCGTCGAAGTCTGTCATATTTTGACCGCGGTGTGTAGGGATCTGGGTTCCAGTGCGCTTCTGATGGTCAGCGGTAGATATTGCGGGCTCAACCAACAGACAATCAAAATGTCACAGTCGTTGATTTTCAAACGTCTGCAAATGATTTTTTTAAGACAGAAATAACTGCATGGTTTTCTCGAAACTCCTAACGAAGACACACAACAGACACTGCTCCAGTAAGTGTACCAGCATCAACAGTTTTGTGTAATAAAACAATTAGCTGCCGTTCTTTCTTACTGGCCGTCGAACTTGTTTCAAAACAAGCGCATGCGCGCTGGACGTGAAGGAAATTCGGTGTTGGAAATCTCTCGGAGCAGAAACGAGAAAGAAAAACGAACTTGTGTTAAGAGCTGACTGTGAAAACATGACCCTTATGCATGCCTTATTGACTTTTTTACAACCCAGTGAATGCGAAAAACTTCAGGTGAAATTCGTTTGACCGTGATGTGTAGGGTCTGGGTTCCAATGCGCTTCTGATGATCAGCGGTGGATATTGCGGGCTCAACCAACAGACAATCAAAATGTCCACTGTCGTTTTGAAAAAAACTCTAACACCGGGCGAAAAATACAAAAGTTGATTATAAAATGCGTTTCGAAGACTGACGTTAAGAAAAACAGTTTATACATCGCTCCTATAACGGCTAAACCTTTGTCAGTTTGAACGTAAACCTTTTTCTATCATCAGATTTGTATAAAGAAATGATTTCATGTTGCAAAAAAATGGCACGACTGTTGATACGTGAACCGAACTTTCTAGCGAAGCCCTGGTTATCAGATTTCCTTTAGTTGCATAAAAATAACACTTTTTAGCATAAACCATCCTGTGGTCTATCACAAATACTGCAATCTGATTGGTTCGCTACTAGTGGTCTATCAGCTCATAGACCCCGAGTAGAGGTAAACAAACAAAATGGGCGCTTCGCCGTCGTGTTTTGCTAATGTTCGCCGGAGGAGTTTTTCGACGAATTATTGTCTGTTGCTTGTTTCTGTCATTTTCTACTGACCTACTGGATGGTTTATGCTAAAACAATTAGACTACTCGTTCTCGTTTTCGCTATGAGGATAGTCTACTGAACTCGTAGTTTAATTGTTAAATATACCACATCTTGTGAAGACTTTGTTACCTTATTGTTTTTTTTCGCGCAAAGCATTATGGTCCGGTCCGGGTCTTCACTGAAACCCAATCAATTTATGTATGAAAGACAAGATATAAAAACCTAAGTTTTATCTGCTACTATTGACGGAAGCTAGATCTATTACTGATTTTGATTTGATTTTGACTTTATTTTTACTGGATATGTTTTACTGGATATGTTTTACTGGATATGTTTTACTGGATATGTTTTACTGGATATGTTTTACTGGATATGTTTTACTGGATATGTTTTACTGGATATGTTTTACTGGATATGTTTTACTGGATATGTTTTACTGGATATGTTTTCCTGGATATGTTTTCCTGGATATGTTTTCCTGGATATGTTTTCCTGGATATGTTTTCCTGGATATGTTTTCCTGGATATGTTTTCCTGGATATGTTTTCCTGGATATGTTTTCCTGGATATGTTTTCCTGGATATGTTTTACTGGATATGTTTTACTGGATATGTTTTACTGGATATGTTTTACTGGATATGTTTTCCTGGATATGTTTTCCTGGATATGTTTTACTGGATATGTTTTACTGGATATGTTTTACTGGATATGTTACCCAATTTTTGTGTGTTGATTCATTTGGTTTATTGAGATATTCAAAAACGAATGCATAATTAATGAGCAATTCGTCCAATCAGAAGGACGAAATCCATCACGTGCATGTACCTTTATACCCGGTAATGCACTACTTATTAGTATTTATATAAAGAATACTAATAAGGGAAGGTCTTATTGGTGTCGTATCATTGACCTCCCAGTTCGGGACGACATATATGTTGTCCTGAAAGATTGCTCCTTGGTCACACTTTCAGACCGTTGTTCAAATGTGGGATCTTCTTGAGAGTATTATTATAATCGGTGTGCATGTGTGAGGCGTTAGAAGCAACACGATACATACTGCTATGTTTATGTTTTCCTTACTGTTTTTTTACTGAAATCATCCGAAAATGTATTATTTTGGAAGATCGTTTTTGAAGCTGTCACAGTACATAATAACCCGCCACGTACCCTGCCTATCCCCTGACTACCGACAAACTGTATACCGTACCATGTGATATTCCTTCCACGTTTGTCCCGGGCGTTTCACATGTCGCTGTCACATGATAAAATCGTCTGTATTGTCGTTTCTGTCGATTAATTGTGCCTGATAAGAAGAAAAGAGCAATCTATTACATGTTGAGCGGAGTTCCTGCTTGTCATCACCAGCATTGCATGTAGTAAGTAGAGCTTGGTTTTCCGGCATTTATCGATGGATTTGAGCGACGAGGAAGTAAGAAAATGATGACACGCTGAGAGATACCAAATGAAATGATTTTAATACCCTACTGATCCCTTACTGAAACGGCCGCCCACCAAATACGTCCAACTGATTTGCTAGAAGTACAAATCAACATGATATATAACTAATTGGACAGGAAACGGATGAAATTCACCAGCTTTGAGCCTCAAACTGTCCAATAATATATACCTAATTTTCATTTGTCAAAACGAATCACCAAATATCGCGAAACATTTCATAAATTTTGTGTGAATTTGGAGGAGTAAATAACAATGAGAAAGCATTCAATTCGAACGACCTATATTTGAATGGATCTTAATTTGAAATTAAAGATAAAGTGTTTGCTCTTTCCAAATTCAAATTGAAGTTTCCGTTCAAATGCAATAGAGCTGTTTTCAACGTTAAGAATAAAAATAAAATAAAATTTCTGTCTTTTAATTTCGAGTACGTTTGGAGACGTTGCAGTGGTTCGGTTCTCAAAACTAACTCCATGATATGACGACCTCTTGGATCGGAGCGATATCTTTTCATCGACTGATACGGTCCGACATTGAAAACTGAACTGTTCCCAACATGCATTGCGCCGACAGTCGGCATCAATTTATCCGATTTCATTGAGGTGAATCCATTTTTAAGCCTAACCTATTTAGCCTAACCCATATAACCTATGTTTCCCCTATGTTCTTTATCTAGATGATCGTATTATTTACCATACGTTATATTAGCAACCCGGTGATGGAAAGATGAATACGATTTTTGGTTCGTTGCTATGGGATACACCAACACAATAACTGGAGAAACTCATTCTCACACATTAATGCTAAAAGCAAATACCTGACGGCGAAGACTGACTTTATATACACATATACACAATAGCTTCCAGCACTTTCTGAACTCACGGTACATCAAATCTTGCATCCTTGAGATTTTCGCGCCATTTCAGTTGACGAAGACGCGCGTGCGCTCGGCTAATTAAAACACAATCGAAAAGCCTCTCCGAGTTCGCAAATCTTGGGATAACAATACAGCGCCGTGAATAAAGCTAATTGCATCTAATTCCTTGCCAATGCTTTGTCAAAGCCGATCTGCCAGCTTTAATCCGAATGTGAATTTATTGTCATTAAATTTAATTGAGTTCAGACATGTTTACGCCGGTGCGCTGTGAATTATGTCTGCCATTACTACGATGTGTAAATCTACTTGAAGCGACAGCGCAAGAAGAAACGTTAGATGTGTGGGTTGACTAGCCTAGAAATGACAATTGATAGACCTACCGTATTTTATAATAAATAGGTGTCATATTGATATTATTTATAACTTGTTTTCTGCCCTTTCTTGGACTTCTGGAGTAAATGAATTCTATGTAACGGTGATAGGAGTTGGGAATTACCACTACTGAATACGCGAGACGCTAAAACATAGCAGTCAATAGTTCTTGTTGGTATTATTTTGTGTTTACCTTGATTGTCTTCAAGCTAATGTACACTGAGTTTAAGTCTCGTTTCTCAGCATCTATCAGTTCGCACTGTCCACAACCCAGAAAGCTAGAAGACCGGTTAGTCAGACAAGTTTACCACAGTGATTTGATCCGACTTGTTTTTCTCTGACTGAGTAAAGTTTTGACAACGAGTCAGTGCTGTGAGATAATCAATTGCTGGTGAAGGAGCTCTCTCTCTTATCGAAATCCCTTTAATCATTCCTAATTATAGTCGCCATTAATCAATGCCAGGATGGAATAATTTCCAGTTCATGAATTAAAAATATACGATTTAATATTCATATTAAATATTGAAGTCTGTCTGGATTCTAATTGGCGGAAACAAAACCAGTATTGTTTTTAATTTTAAGCTGTCTACTGCAAAGACTGCTGAGCAAACCTGCTTCAATCAGTTTCATTTCAGAAAAAACAAATTGACATTCATTCGTTCATTCATTCGGTTCATTCATTCATTCGTTCGTTCGTTCATTCATGCGTTCTTTCATTCGTTCATTCATTCGTTCATTCGTTCATTCGTTCATTCGTTCATTCGTTCATTCGTTCATTCGTTCATTCGTTCATTCGTTCATTCGTTCATTCGTTCATTCGTTCATTCGTTCATTCGTTCATTCGTTCATTCGTTCATTCGTTCATTCGTTCATTCGTTCATTCGTTCATTCGTTCATTCGTTCATTCGTTCATTCGTTCATTCGTTCATTCGTTCATTCGTTCATTCATTCATTCATTCATTCTTTCATTCATTCATTCGTTCATTCGTTCATTCGTTCATTCGTTCATTCGTTCATTCGTTCATTCGTTCATTATTTTCAAGATTCGCCCATAGGGCAGGTGTTGTATAATAGGACACGAAGTCCCCTTTACAATACATTACACCACGTCCCACCCAATAATAATATAACCTAGTATACCCAACCCCTGATGACATCCCAATATGAAAAAATTCATTCGTTCATTCATTCATTCGTTCATTCGTTCATTCGTTCATTCGTTCATTCGTTCATTCGCTCATTCGTTCATTCATTCGTTCGTTCATTTATTCATTCATCCATTCATTTATTTATGTGCTTATGTATTTATGCATGCATGTATTTATTTATGCGATATGCATAATATATTATATATATTCATCCCGGGAATATCGGCACCAGTATTTTTCATATTTCGCCATGCAATGTGTAAAGGTTTGAAGACCTTTTTTATGTCACGCTGACATTCTATCTATTTGTCGTCAAGCGCTAAATTCATTTTTTGTCAGAAAAATAGTGACAATAGTATTTCACTTTCACGGCCCACTTTGTCAGTTGTCAAGTTAACTTTATTTCTCCAAACTGAAGAGTAGAACATATAGAAGCACCCCCACGTACCCCCGTCATACAAACAGATTATACATATATGCATACATGTATACATACATACATATAGAAGCACCCCTACGTACCCCCGTCATACAAACAGATTATTCATACATGTATACATACAGTCATTTGCAAAAATTCTGGCCGCCACGAAATATCAATATATCAATATATCGGGTGCATTATGGGTAATTAAATAATACTATTTTGAGTTTCCTAACTTATTAAATGAAGCAAAACTTACAAACAACAAACGTAAGACTAAAATAAAAAGTATACTAAATATTTATACCAACTTTGCTGGCGTTAACCCGCTTTAAGGGGAATTTTCTATTATTTAATTACCCATAATGCACCCGATATATTGATATATTGATATTTCGTAGCGGCCATAATTTTTGCAAATGACTGTATCATACTTTGATTATCTCAGTCTCATATCCCCATATCAGTAGGGTTTTTCAAAGTCAATGATTACAATTATACAATACAATACAATTACATGAATTATGACTAGTCGTTACATTAATTAAGTGAATGCTGTGAGTTGTAACGATATTATTAATATAAACAAGACAATAATATAATATTTATGAAAAAAAAATTAAATGCAGATGCAGACTAATAAGTACGGAAGCGTAGAGGGGACTTCAGACTTCAGACTTCAGACTTCAGACTTCAGACTTCAGACTTCAAACTTCAGACTTCAGACTTCAGACTTCAGACTTCAGACTTCAGACTTCAGACTTCAGACTTCAGACTTCAAAGTTCAAAGTTCAAAGTTTGTTGGTTGGTTGGTCTTCCTGTGTTTCTACCGGCCAGATGTCAGCCAACATGGCAGATCGGAAAGAGATGGAGTATGAGGTGAGATTATATGGATGAGATTATGTGGCGTTTTTATTATTAAGGTGATTCCTCGGTTTTGCATCGATTCTTTATTGTGATAACGAAATAACAACTGAGAAATGGTCAGTGGAATACAGCTTTTCGATATCCATAATGATGTGCCCTTGGTTCAAAACAGCAACCTAAAGGGGTCCACATGTAAATGTTCATTGGAATCAAACTATTTATCATTTTCATGTGTTAATGAGGAAAATTCCACGTCCAATTCCACATTTAAATGATGCAAGAGCGGATTGCCGTAGTTTGACTTTTGGGTCGCTGCGATCGAGAGTTCTCGGGGAGTTCTACACTGTATTGTTTTTGTCGATCTTTGCCCGATAACATGCCTTCATTTTTTGATATGTTGTAGCCTTTTTATTCATAAACCTTAATGTAAAAGTTTAGGGGAGGTCACCTTATTAGATTTTTAAATATTTGACGTTGAATACTCGTTGAATAACACCAAACCTATCCGCCATTTTGAAAAGCCCGTACCACAGGTAACCCAACATGTAGAATTCCTTAGAAAATTGCCCCAAAAGCGAAAAAAATAATTTTGTAACTCCTTGTAATGCACGTTGAACCCCCTTTTTATTTTAGAACTTGCTTTCTCGCAAGGGGAATTATTATTTTTTTTATTGTTGGGATATGATTGAAAAAGTAGTCCCAAAGGACATTGATCATTGATACTGGTTCAATCGTATAATAATCCTGATAATAATGGCGAGGAAATATTAACATAGAAGAGGCACTTTTTGGGTAGCCACAGTTGTAGAGACACTCACACTAACAGACACGTTGACTGATTTCTAGCTGAATCAGATGTTGGAGGCATGCCATTTGGTAAGACTGAAGAGCATATTTATTGAGAATAAAGTAAGTATATATCACAATGTACACTTCTGGATTTATGGTCACAAATAATACTTTGTTCTCAAATGTTCGGTCAAAAAGTCTAACAAGCATATCCACCCTCCCTTATATCATTATTAACCGATTCCCCTTACCACCCCCCTACCCCTACCCCCCCCCCCCCCCCCCCCCCCCCCCACCCCCCACCCCCCCCCCCCCCCCCCCCCCCCCCACCTGAGATCTTTGTTGAGCTGGTGAGCACAATATTCTTATGCATGTCTCAGTTTCTCAATGAAATCATCTCTTTAACAATCAACCAGGTGTACAGTGTTGAGACATTGAAGATGATTACAGATGCACAGTTTGAAGCAATGGGTATGGCAATTGGAGAGACAGCAATGTTGCGAGCCATGATATCTCAAAGAAATAAAGATCAACAAGACAATTGTCCAATGCAGGGTATGGACTATATAAATGATTACAATGGAGGAGACAATATATAATATCATTGCCGAATTTATAGCAATAGCACTAAAACTCTATAACGATAGATAGATAGATAGATAGATAGATAGATAGATAAACTTTATTTATGTGTCAAATGTAATAGCTGAGGGGAAAATCCCTCTACTAATAAGTTCCTAGGCTGATACACTATCTGCCAAAATGAATATTTGTTGGGTTAGTATATAAACAGGAAAAAAAGTAAAAAAAAACATTGATGGGAAATTATAATGGTAACTAGCCATTACAATGGAAATTGGCCATTAATTAAACCATTAACTATCATGAGAATTATCCATAGTTAAACCATTAATAGTAATTATAAGTCGAACAACAACCATTAATAATGTTTTTGAGAATTAATGGTTGTTGTTCGACTTTCCCATGAACTTTGTTACTTAACTATATTATAATAATAGACTCAAATCAATATAACATCAAAATATCATTTTTTTAGACGACAGGAAGGAAGAAATTAGAAGAGCTATTGAGAAAATCAAAAACGAGAGAAAGCTTGTCAAAAAGCAAAAAAGTGACCCAGCTTCCACAAAAGCGCAGTGTTCAAAGGCCGAAAGCAAAGCAAAAGAGAAGAAAATAAAAATAGGATGGCTACACAGAACACAAGGCGCCAAGTACAAGCAAGTAAGAAGAACTGGAGGGGGCTCCATTCGTCGAATAGTGTACACTGACGATAACGACATAACTGTAGAGTTCCTAAAAAGTGAAGGTCAACGCATGTTCTTTCCAGGAGGCGTTTCTGTACATGGTCCCTTAAAGAATATGAAAGTCGCACTTGGGAATTTCGAGCAAGAGGCTGTCAGTAAATTTACCGACACAGAGGGGAACGAATGCTCCTACCCAGAGTACCTCCGTAGTCGTGGCCTATACGCAAGTCGTTCGTACATATATTTAATGACGACTGCCATACCACAACAAGATGATAAAGAAAGAGATGAGGAAGAAAAGGCAACCTCACAGTGCGAGCCGACGACCAAGCTGCCAAATCTAGTTTATGCCGTTTGCAGTGCAGAAGACGACGGCATTGACGTAAAAAGTAATGTCTTATGTATCTCATATGAAGAAACTAAAGAGTCTTCCTACTCTGAAGTCATCATGCGATCAGTGTCCACATCTAGATACCAGTGCTACGACCTACAGTGCCTAGATGATCCATTGGCACAAGATACCGAGCTAGATAATTACGATCCACTAGAAAACAATTTTAAAGTCACAGAGATCACAAAAGGAAACACCTGTTATCTAAAAAAGGATTTTGTCAATACTACAGAGTCCGACGTGTCTGAGGAAAGCTTCAGTTTTCCTCAATTACCCCTGGACAGCTGGTCAAATAAAATCATTCTCCACCCGCCTTCCGAAGTTTGGGGATATGACGACAACAAGCTTTTACTGTGTGTCGTTACATCGTGCCACGAAGACGCCTATTATACATGGTATCTTGACGGATAAATAATCAAAGAAGGTCATGGTTTGTGTTGCCTACCAGTTGGTGCAACAGGGGACTACAAGGTTAAAGTACAAGGCAAAGGGCAAGAGGAAGTTTCGGAGACTGTTCCAGTTAAACCTTTAATATTAAAACCTAAGCCTAAAATGGAAAAAGGTCACAATGAGGCCGATTCTGGTCTCCTGCCCCAGTTGCCAATCATCGATGTCAAGGATGTTGAATTCAACCCAAAAGATGAAATTGGAAGAGGCTCATTTGGAGTTGTGTATAAAGGTGTATGGGCGGGAACTCCAATTGCATTAAAACACATGAAGGTACGAAATGCAAAGAGAATGCAGTCTGTTTTTGAAACAGAAGTGCGCATACACAGTATGCTTCGCCATCCCAATATCGTACAGATAATGGGCATATCACTGCTAAAGAATTCTGTGTATATAGTGTCAGAACTAGTGGATGGGTTTAACCTAGATGAGCTTTTATTTTGTGACGAAAGTTCTGAAGCACACAGTCATCGAGATGTACTACTACAGGACAAAGTCTCCATTGCCAAGCAAATCTGCCAAGCAGTGACTTATCTGCATCATCTGAAACCAGCAGTGGTACATCGCGATATAAAACCAGCAAATGTCCTAGTGGATAAGAAATCAGTGGCCACCAAACTGTGCGACATGGGACTTAGCAGACTCAAGACAACGATATCAACTACAGCTACCAATGGAATCCGGGGTACCCCGCAGTATTTAGCTCCTGAATGTTTGCTGGAGAAGCAAGCAGGAACAATATTTTCAGATATATGGTCACTTGGTTGTTTGCTGGTTGAGCTGTTTTCAGAAAAAGATTGTTGGCAAGATGTGTCTGGGGAGGCTTGTGTTGACGTCGAATCACTGCTGAAGAACGAGAAACGTCCTGAAGCATTAAACCAATTGCCTCCTATTCTCACCAACTGTTTAGAGTACGATCCACCAAAACGACCACGTGCAATTGATATCCTTAATGCATTGTCATTTTGGCCAAGCAGCAAATAAGCCAAAGCACGTTCACATCTATCAATGAGTATCTAGTTTCAAGAGTACAATGTTAGAACTCGATTTAGTTATCACAGTCCATAAATTGCCTTGCACAGTCAATTGCAAATCACAGGCTGTGCTTCGTTTGTTTTGTTAAACTTAGATATATAGTCATGCAAACATATTTTTGAAAAGGAAACCTTGCACAATGTTACGTCAGACTTTCAATGTTTAATATTAGTACAAATATACAGTCGCTTTTTGTACAGGGTTAGGAGATTGCCATTCCTGATAGAAGAATACAGACAATCCCCTCTGTTCGTCGTACTTTAGCCATCCGCTTACATACCGAGGTTACAGGGATTGAGTTGAGAATAGATTCAACTGATTTTGGCGAGCTGGCTTATGTAGGCAGTTCTATTTTGCGTTATTATATTGTTCATGTTCAGAGATTATTTGGTTGATTAAAAATGGAAAAGTGAAAGGTGTTTAATCAGATGTAAGTAAACATTAAATTCCAGAATAGACGTTTGGTACGATTGTGTTCATTCTGATTGTATTTTGTGTGTGTATAAATGTGCGTGTTTTTTTTTACTACAACTTCAAACTCCAGCAAATTTGTGAAATTCCTTTTGAAAACAGTCAAAAAAAAGTATCTAAAATCTCGGCCAGAAATCCGATACCCTTGATCAGAGGCTTTGTCAAACTCTATATAAATACGATGTTTATGCGGTCCCGCGAGCTGCGAAGCAGCGGGAAGCCGCTTCGCGGCGTACAAACATCGTATTATAGAGTTTGACAAAGCCTCTGGAACCAGGGTAGAAATCCGAAGGTCGGCCGGTGTTAATTTAAATTGGGTTGTCCGACTTACTCATACAAATGGTTGAGCTCATTAATAAGGCCAACATATAAATCACAGGCTGCCCCAACTGTGTTTGGTCTTTCCACAAATGGCCTTAGCAGATGAAGTAGTTCTAGAAAGTCATCAGTGCAGTCGGGAGGTGGTGGGCTGGCATATAAGTCTAAACAAATGTCAACGTCTTTAACGTCGACAGGCGTCCCATAGTTCTGTGAATCATACAATTCGGGTGAAAAGTAAATAACATTCGGTCTACCAGATGGACATTCTCCATTTTTATTACTTCTGATTGGATGAGTATTCCATTCTCTAACTGTCCGTTGAAGTTCAGCCCGAAGCACCCCCATAAAGCAATACCTTAAACATTGAATGTGGACGAGATCATGACCATTGTACAAACCTCTATCCCTAAGATCCTTGAACATATTTATCCACCAACCCGTGCAGTGCTTTCTCAACAACGCCCACCATGCTTCTATTCTTTGGTTTGCTGTGCTTTTCCCATACATAAAGCTTTTCACCCCAGCAAATGCATCGTTGCAGTTGTAACGGAAAAATGGTTGTAAAACCTCGATTGTTGTATTTTCCGTGCCCAAATCACATCTTATAATTCTTGAGGTGTGCTGATGTTGATGCAAGTATCTCAGGTAATACCAAGCAATTACCGCTGGGTCGTTATTCGTTGGGGACACGTGCAACCATAGAACCCGTCGGCTGTAGCCATCCATGGCACCATGAATAGCAAATCCGAAAGGTTTAAGTTTGTCATACCCATCAGCATGCCATAAATAATTAGGACCTGGAGTAATATACTTTCTTCTTGAAAGTCTGTGACGTTTCCTTCTTTCCACTCCCATCGGATCAATAACTTTCAAGAGTTGCCTTACGGTTTCTTGATTAACACGTAAATTATGTTCTTGTTGTATGCGCCTCCACATCGTTCGATACCCGATACTCCCCCCACTATGTTGAAGTTGTCGTTGAATTGCCCTAACAATATCATCAATATCGGATTCCTCACCGCGAAACACTCTCCGTTGCAGGTGGAGACGGACCAATATCCTTTTCAACTGTCTCACACATAGCTTTATACCATGGACTGTCAGAAGTGTAGCCACAATTTCTACATAACTATATCCCTTCAGAAAATAGTATGTGATAAGACTGTGTTTGTCTTCTCCTGAGCAGTATGGAAATGCAGTGACCAGAATTACAACTATCAGCCACTTTATCTGTAGAAAAACAATCGAATAAGAGTCATTATAAATTCATAGCTATCCATTGTATTATTGTATTATATCAGTGTTGTTCATTGTATTTCTATGAATATATTACATCAACTGCGTGCTCTGTAGACTCTCCCATATTATAATAACACTAGGCAGTTGAAAAAAGGTATTAAATAAGGAAAATCAGCGTATGAAAGAACTATAAATTTGACTTACCCTTTCGTCCATTTTTAAGTCGGAGCCTAAGACTGGGAACAAGTTTGAAGTCTGAAGTTTGAAGTCTGAAGTTTGAAGTCTGAAGTCTGAAGTCTGAAGTCTGAAGTCTGAAGTCTGAAGTTTGAAGTCTGAAGTCTGAAGTCTGAAGTCTGAAGTCTGAAGTCTGAAGTCTGAAGTCTGAAGTCTGAAGTCTGAAGTCTGAAGTCTGAAGTCCGAAGTCCGAAGATTGACTAATGCTGTGATTATCCGACAATAATACTTAATTCCTATTTCATCATACTACTAGCAAGATGGTCCGCAATGATTAAATCTTATTTTGCTTTGAAAACCTGCCGTTTTTACAAAGTCTGAAGTCTGAAGTCTGAAGTCTGAAGTCTGAAGTCTGAAGTTTGAAGTCTGAAGTCTGAAGTCCCCTCTACGCTTCCGTAAATAAGGTTGATAGGAAAAAATACTTATTTTCGAGAAATTTTGATTTGTTGAACTTTTCAAGAGTTTAGAAAATGTCAAATTATATGGAACCATAATTATAAAATTTACAATAATTTTACATCCAAAAGAAACTTCAAATTAGTATATGTTTGAGCTTCCTGTGCTTCAAAATGGCCTTCGATGTGGCCTTCTGACGAGTGTCACTTGAGTTGGTTTCGCTTGATAAAAGAAGAGAAGGTGTCTTAAAATTCTCACAATGATATACTTAGTCAATAGTGCACAGTAGTATTAGTATAGTAGTACTATTCTTCCCAGTAAACTGCGACACAGTCGATTTTTTTACCGCGTTCGTAGCGTCTGTGTTTGTAACCACGTGATGTGAATTTTGTACCACGTGAACAAGTTTTTGGCACCACGTGATGCGTTTGCAACGAGGTTTATAAGCAAGCTAGAGTTTGATTTGGTCGGAAACGTTGGGCAAGAATTCATTAAATAACCACAGTAAAATTACTACACCAGTTTGTTGCACGTGTATTTTCTATACGGGAAAAGCTCAAGTTTATAGAAAGGTCGCGTTAGTAACACTACTAATTAATTAGGCTTGCTTTCTTCATCAACCAATCAAAACGGATGGTTCCCACGCCTGAAATTGACAAGATATTTTGCGATCTTAATATTGGCACGATGACTGATCATTTGATCTTTGATGAGGACCGGGGCCCGGGAGAAAGAAATTTTCAGTGTGCCTTGCATGTCGCCGTAGATGTTTTTTTTAAGACTAAAGAGCTTGCTTGATATATGTGGGGAATAGTTAGCTTTTCTTGTTTTCAACTTCGTCCTTTTCTAGATACAATCATGACCAGGGCGGGAGGAGAGATATGACGGATCGAAGTACGTCCACAAGTGATCACGAGGTACAAAAAAGTGCATCACGTGACTACATTCCAATTGGCACGAGCGGCGTTTCAAAATCGATAGTGTCGCAGTTTACTGGGAAGAATAGTATTTTACTCCAGCTTGAGCTAGCTATGTAATCACAGTCGATGAGAGGTATAATAAAGTATACTTTGCCATCGATCGTAGATCGAACTTTGGCGGCTTCTACTCCGTTAAATTACGACACGACACGACACGACACGACACGACACGATACAATACGATACGACATGACACGACACGATACGATACGACAAGACACGGTATTTATTGCATCTCATGGGTATCTACTAATCTACTTTTGCAAACCCACAGAATCGTCTTGTTCTAGCTAACATGGTTGGTGTTGATATGCTGATTGGTGTTGGCTGCATTTCTGGGTATGATATCCATGCTGATGGAGAATCGTCTTGTTCTAGCTAACATGGTTGGTGTTGATATGCTGATTGGTGTTGGCTGCATTCTGGGTATGAAATCCATGCTGATGGAGAATCGTCTTGTTCTAGCTAACATGGTTGGTGTTGATATGCTGATTGGTGTTGGCTGCATTCTGGGTATGAAATCCATGCTGATGGAGAATCGTCTTGTTCTAGCTAACATGGTTGGTGTTGATATGCTGATTGGTGTTGGCTGCATTCTGGGTATGAAATCCATGCTGATGGAGAATCGTCGTTTTCTAGCTAACATGGTTGGTGTTGATATGCTGATTGGTGTTGGCTGCATTCTGGGTATGAAATCCATGCTGATGGAGAATCGTCTTGGTCTAGCTAACATGGTTGGTGGATATGCTGTGTTTGATATGCTGATTGGTGTTGGCTGCATTCTGGGTATGAAATCCATGCTGATGCTGAGAGAATCGTCTTTGTTCTAGCTAACATGGTTGGTGTGTTGATATGCTGATTGGTGTTGGCTGCATTCTGGGTATGATATCCATGCTGATGGAGAATCGTCTTGTTCTAGCTAACATGGTTGGTGTTGATATGCTGATTGGTGTTGGCTGCATTCTGGGTATGAAATCCATGCTGATGGAGAATCGTCTTGTTCTAGCTAACATGGTTGGTGTTGATATGCTGATTGGTGTTGGCTGCATTCTGGGTATGAAATCCATGCTGATGGAGAAATCGTCTTGTTCTATCGTCTTGTTCTATTGCTAACATGGTTGGTGTTGATATGCTGATTGGTGTTGGCTGCATTCTGGGTATGAAATCCATGCTGATGGAGAATCGTCTTGTTCTAGCTAACATGGTTGGTGTTTATATGCTGATTGGTGTTGGCTGCATTCTGGGTATGAAATCCATGCTGATGGAGAATCGTCTTGTTCTAGCTAACATGGTTGGTGTTGATATGCTGATTGGTGTTGGCTGCATTCTGGGTATGAAATCCATGCTGATGGAGAATCGTCTTGTTCTAGCTAACATGGTTGGTGTTGATATGCTGATTGGTGTTGGCTGCATTCTGGGTATGAAATCCATGCTGATGGAGAATCGTCTTGTTCTAGCTAACATGGTTGGTGTTGATATGCTGATTGGTGTTGGCTGCATTCTGGGTATGAAATCCATGCTGATGGAGAATCGTCTTGTTCTAGCTAACATGGTTGGTGTTGATATGCTGATTGGTGTTGGCTGCATTCTGGGTATGAAATCCATGCTGATGGAGAATCGTCTTGTTCTAGCTAACATGGTTGGTGTTGATATGCTGATTGGTGTTGGCTGCATTCTGGGTATGAAATCCATGCTGATGGAGAATCGTCTTGTTCTAGTTAACATGGTTGGTGTTGATATGCTGATGATCGTCTTGTTCTAGCTAACATGGTGTTGATATGCTGATTGGTGTTGGCTGCATTCTGGGTATGAAATCCATGCTGATGGAGAATCGTCCATGCTGATGGAGAATCGTCATTCTGGGTATGAAATCCATGCTGATGGAGAATCGTCTAGCTAACATGGTTGGTGTTGATATGCTGATTGGTGTTGGCTGCATTCTGGGTATGAAATCCATGCTGATGGAGAATCGTCTTGTTCTAGCTAACATGGTTGGTGTTGATATGCTGATTGGTGTTGGCTGCATTCTGGGTATGAAATCCATGCTGATGGAGAATCGTCTTGTTCTAGCTAACATGGTTGGTGTTCGTCTTGTTCTAGCTAACATGGTTGGTGTTCTAGCTAACATGTTGGTGTTGATATGCTGATTGGTGTTGGCTATGGTATGAAATCCATGCTGATGGAGAATCGTCTTGTTCTAGCTAACATGGTTGGTGTTGATATGCTGATTGGTGTTGGCTGCATTCTGGGTATGAAATCCATGCTGATGGAGAATCGTCTTGTTCTAGCTAACATGGTTGGTGTTGATATGCTGATTGGTGTTGGCTGCATTCTGGGTATGAAATCCATGCTGATGGAGAATCGTCTTGTTCTAGCTAACATGGTTGGTGTTGATATGCTGATTGGTGTTGGCTGCATTCTGGGTATGAAATCCATGCTGATGGAGAATCGTCTTGTTCTAGCTAACATGGTTGGTGTTGATATGCTGATTGGTGTTGGCTGCATTCTGGGTATGAAATCCATGCTGATGGAGAATCGTCTTGGTCTAGCTAACATGGTTGGTGTTGATATGCTGATTGGTGTTGGCTGCATTCTGGGTATGAAATCCATGCTGATGAGAATCGTCTTGTCTAGCTAACATGGTTGGTGTTTATATGCTGATTGGTGTTGGCTGCATTCTGGGTATGAAATCCATGCTGGTGGAGAATCGTCTTGTTCTAGCTAACATGGTTGGTGTTGATATGCTGATTGGTGTTGGCTGCATTCTGGGTATGAAATCCATGCTGATGGAGAATCGTCTTGTTCTAGCTAACATGGTTGGTGTTGATATGCTGATTGGTGTTGGCTGCATTCTGGGTATGAAATCCATGCTGATGGAGAATCGTCTTGTTCTAGCTAACATGGTTGGTGTTGATATGCTGATTGGTGTTGGCTGCATTCTGGGTATGAAATCCATGCTGATGGAGAATCGTCTTGTTCTAGCTAACATGGTTGGTGTTGATATGCTGATTGGTGTTGGCTGCATTCTGGGTATGAAATCCATGCTGATGGAGAATCGTCTTGTTCTAGCTAACATGGTTTGTGTGATATTGATATGCTGATATGAAATCCATGCTGTTGGCTGCATTCTGGGTATGAAATCCATGCTGATGGAGAATCGTCTTGTTCTAGCTAACATGGTTGGTGTTGATATGCTGATTGGTGTTGGCTGCATTCTGGGTATGAAATCCATGCTGATGGAGAATCGTCTTGGTCTAGCTAACATGGTTGGTGTTGATATGCTGATTGGTGTTGGCTGCATTCTGGGTATGAAATCCATGCTGATGGAGAATCGTCTTGTTCTAGCTAACATGGTTGGTGTTGATATGCTGATTGGTGTTGGCTGCATTCTGGGTATGAAATCCATGCTGATGGAGAATCGTCTTGTTCTAGCTAACATGGTTGGTGTTGATATGCTGATTTGGTGTTGATGGAGGCTGCATGCTGATTGGTGTTGGCTGCATTCTGGGTATGAAATCCATGCTGATGGAGAATCGTCTTGTTCTAGCTAACATGGTTGGTGTTGATATGCTGATTGGTGTTGGCTGCATTCTGGGTATGAAATCCATGCTGATGGAATCGTCTTGTTCTAGCTAACATGGTTGGTGTTTATATGCTGATTGGTGTTGGCTGCATTCTGGGTATGAAATCCATGCTGATGGAGAATCGTCTTGTTCTAGCTAACATGGTTGGTGTTGATATGCTGATTGGTGTTGGCTGCATTCTGGGTATGAAATCCATGCTGATGGAGAATCGTCTTGTTCTAGCTAACATGGTTGGTGTTGATATGCTGATTGGTGTTGGCTGCATTCTGGGTATGAAATCCATGCTGATGGAGAATCGTCTTGGTCTAGCTAACATGGTTGGTGTTTGATATGCTGATTGGTGTTGGCTGCATTCTGGGTATGATGAATCCATGCTGATGGAGAATCGTCTTGTTCTAGCTAACATGGTTGGTGTTGATATGCTGATTGGTGTTGGGTGCATTCTGGGTATGAAATCCATGCTGATGGAGAATCGTCTTGTTCTAGCTAACATGGTTGGTGTTTATATGCTGATTGGTGTTGGCTGCATTCTGAGTATGATATCCATGCTGGTGGAGATGTTGTGAATGAGGAAGGGAAAAGCAATAAAGAACATCACGTGCTCCATCTTTCACACAAAGAAAGAGGTAATTAAAGCCACTGTATAGATAGTTGTTTATTTGCTCAGTTATACTTTCATGTATACAGATATGACCGAGGTATTCTTGTTATTTTACACTCCTACAAAAGAGTTTGTCGTCCATCGTATACGACTAATCGTGTGTCGAGCACAGTTATATTTTCATGTATACAGATATGACCGAGGTATTCTTGGTATTTTACACTGCTACAAAACAGCTTGTCGTCCATCGTATACGACTAATCGTGTGTCGAGCACAGTTATATATTTTCATGTATACAGATATGACCGAGGTATTCTTGGTATTTTACACTGCTACAAAATAGTTTGTCGTCCATCGTATACGACTAATCGTGTGTCGAGCACAGTTCTATTTTCATGTATACAGATATGACCGAGGTATTCTTGGTATTTTACACTGCTACAAAACAGCTTGTCGTCCATCGTATACGACTAATCGTGTGTCGAGCACAGTTATATTTTCATGTATACAGATATGACCGAGGTATTCTTGGTATTTTACACTCCTACAAAACAGCTTGTCGTCCATCGTATACGACTAATCGTGTGTCGAGCACAGTTATATTTTCATGTATACAGATATGACCGAGGTATTCTTGGTATTTTACACTGCTACAAAACAGTTTGTCGTCCATCGTATACGACTAATCGTGTGTCGAGCACAGTTATATTTTCATGTATACAGATATGACCGAGGTATTCTTGGTATTTTACACTGCTACAAAACAGCTTGTCGTCCATCGTATACGACTAATCGTGTGTCGAGCACAGTTATATTTTCATGTATACAGATATGACCGAGGTATTCTTGGTATTTTACACTGCTACAAAATAGTTTGTCGTCCATCGTATACGACTAATCGTGTGTCGAGCACAGTTCTATTTTCATGTATACAGATATGACCGAGGTATTCTTGGTATTTTACACTGCTACAAAACAGCTTGTCGTCCATCGTATACGACTAATCGTGTGTCGAGCACAGTTATATTTTCATGTATACAGATATGACCGAGGTATTCTTGGTATTTTACACTGCTACAAAACAGCTTGTCGTCCATCGTATACGACTAATCGTGGTGTCGAGCACAGTTATATTTTCATGTATACAGATATGACCGAGGTATTCTTGGTATTTTACACTGCTACAAAACAGCTTGTCGTCTATCGTATGCGACTAATCGTGTGTCGAGCACAGTTATATTTTCATGTATACAGATATGACTGGGGTATTCTTGGTATTTTACACTGCTACAAAACAGCTTGTCGTCTATCGTATGCGACTAATCGTGTGTCGAGCACAGTTATATTTTCATGTATACAGATATGACCGAGGTATTCTTGGTATTTTACACTGCTACAAAACAGTTTATCATTTCATTTTATACTGTATATTTACATGTAATTAGTTGATATTAATTTAATTAGTTATTAACGGTGTCGCCAATTAGTGGATGGCATGGTTGGCCGAGCGGTGAGAACGCTGGCCTTTCACCACTGACTGTGGCCTGGGTTTATAGGTGAATTGAGTTTGTTTGATGTGTTGTTCTCTACCATGCCACGAGGGTTTTTTCACCGGATTCTCCGGTTTTTCCTCCCTCAGCAAACATCAACATGCGAGTTTGAGTGTTGTATGTATAAAATATCAAATGTAGTGGAAGTGAGTGAGTCTCAAGTGGTCTACATGTGGACTGCTACAAGACACATTTAAATTTTAAATTTAAAATAAACTTGTTATTATTATTATTCGTCGTACATCATCGCACACTCGGCTAATCATCCGTCAAGCCAATCATATACCTGTCATCTTGGTGCTTCAGTTGTACGTCAAACACAAGGGATTCCTTATATTATAATTTACTTAATTACTTTTACCTCCTAATTAGTTCATTCTCTTGACTTTTGTCTTCATTGAAATGACTACCCCCCAGGTGACCCCTTAATAATAGGTTAATATCGTTACCATGGTGATAACAATGTGAGTTCTATTCATGGTGGATTCAGTAATCCCTCTAATCCAACCTCTAAACTGTGCTTATTGGATTGGTGGGTATGAAGACTCCGGCAAATGGTCGATCGTTCCAAGGTCCTGAACTAAGATATATACAATCTACTCCATGCATAGACGAACATAGCAACTTGATGACAGACGCCTCGATGCCGTGATTTTATGCATGCAAAATTATCTGAATAGTGATATACATTGAATGACACAGACAATAGTCTCAGGTTTGACTAAATATACAAGACAGTGGTGAAGACTTTAGACAAAGAAAACGAGAATTTGTTGAAGGAAACTTTTCACAACTTTTCTACAAGTTGTTCTAACAGTGTAAGTGTTCTTCAAGTACTGTTTACATGGACGTCGTTATCAAAGACATGTGAAAGCACTACAGAAAGAATGTCCCGAGACACGCTCTTTGTTGACGTCTTTTTCTCGCGTCACAAAGACATTCTTCTATTTCAGTTAAATACACAACAATTCCATCCGCCTTGAGAAAACACATTTGAACTCTCTTACGGAGCGATGTTGGTGGACGCGCGTGACAGCTAAATTACCCCTAATCCTACACGTAGGCCAAGAATATTGACCGTTCCATGCATTTGCATATACTTGAAAATATAAACTAATTAGCAAGTGCCTTGTGTCTAGTTTATAATATAGTGCTTCTATTTTTACATCTCTAGGAACTCTAAAGGAGCAGTCTGCTTCAGATGGTACCAGACAGCTCTCTGTCATGAGTCACAACACAAGGTGAGGTCACGCCATCATGTCATTTGGTTCGTTTCTTCCCCTCCCGTCTTCAAATGGCGACCGTAGAAAGTCCGTGTCGTTTCGTGCTTCATCCGCTGCTTCGTCGGTTGCAACTCAGCGCTCAGTCCTTCAGTTTAAAACGGTGGTGAAGATGCTAGCGCCGGCCATTTGGTCGAACTTGGAAAGAAAACGTAAGAGAGAAAACCCCGACCATGAGGTAAGCAGTATGACTGATGTTACTACGTAGTGTATTTTAAAAGCACTAAATACCGTACACTGAGGCTAGAGTATACTCAGAGCTACAAACAAATCCTTTATTTCCTAATGCTATTGATCTAATACCAACATTCAATACAGTTAGCAAAATATTTGTCTTCAAAATCTCAGTCCGATACCAATACGTGACTTCGCTGCTAGGCAACCAGTGACCGTAACGCTGCGGTCAATTTCCTTGTGACTTCGAAAGTTTGAAAACTTTTCTGATGATTTTCTTACTCTCGTTTCGTTTTGACTGGACTTTTCGAAAAGCTTCCATAAGACTCGAGTCTTTGTTATTCATCGTGGTAGCTGGCTGGTGGACAAGACACGCTCTCAAAATAGAAGGGGGATGGGAGGGGAGGTTGCATATCATGTATTTCATATTTTTCTTTTCTATGATTGCAAAAACTGTGGATTTATGATACAACTTCTAACTGATTCAATGTTCCTTTGTAGAGTAAACCTTTAGTCAGTCCCAGCTCACATACCTTGAACACGGACGATACCGAGTAAGTACATCTTAGTAAATAAACATCAAACATCTTTGTAAAAACGCGGAGAGACGGCGGTGGTGGTAGGCGGTCGCACGCAACGCTGACATCTCGCGGCCGACGTACAGATCGAAGCTACAAACGATACCGTGTCGCCCTTTGTACTTGCGATCGGCGCTGCGCGGATAGAAACGGCTTGCATCCATCTGCACATTGTCATCGTCCCGAGCATGGACTCCAAGTAGCCCGTCCATTCCCTTCCCTTTCAGCAGAACGAGAACAGGAGCCCATAACCTTACGACTCTAATGAACTTTTTTTTGACTGTGACGCCGGGGAGTGAAAAGTAGAACTGTTTGTAGGACATTCATATCTTCTTTGCTCATCAGTACTTCTCTATTTCAAAACGATGCATTTACTTTTAATTATTTTATGTATTTATTTAATTATAACAACTTTATTTCCAAAAAAGATAACAATAATGACAAAAAGGGTGTCAACAGGGGGACTGAATTCCCATATTAAGTTAACCCCCTATTTGCAGTGCTCTACACATTGCATTGAGACACCTGATCGACTTTCCATATCAACTCTGGACGATTTGGTCTGAAAACCCGTTCTTATCACTTCCTGGCAAAAAGCCGTTTTCTGGCAACAAAGCCTGATCAGTATTGGACTTCTTTGAAGAAATAGAAAACGCGCGCGCGCTCTGTGAAGTTATAGAGCACGAGGGGACTGATCAGAACACGAGAGAAGTGTTAGTTTCTCAACACTTCTCGAGTGTTTTGATCAGTCCCCAAGTGCTATAAATCTGCACATAGCACAGCGGACAAGTTTTCTATTTCTTTTATAAAATACAATTACGATTCTAAGGCAAGTTTGCAATTTTATTCGTTACAAGAATGTTTGGATATCTGCGCGCGTGTGCTCTGTGCTCTCATAGAGCATGCGGAATACGCATCCTTTGGCCAATCAGAGCGCGGGTTATATCATAGTTATTTTATAAAGGGGAGGGGTGAAGGAGAGTTATTGATCGAGAGAATAGATAACCTTACTCCTAACGACGATTTGTCGCGCAACTTTTCTTCTCGGCGATGTAGCCGCAGTGAAGCTAGATTACACTACAATTCGTCCAGCGCTCCAAAGTTAAACTATGTTGACCAGAAGATCGAAATTAAGGGAAAGTTGAAGTGTTATAAAGTATACGTTGACTAAACATAGTCCCGTGTGTAGCGTCACCATAACAAAACGCAGAAACTTATTTTGAGTAGTTCTTTGCCTCGGTGGAATCGGTGCAGCCTAAGGGCACTTTCCAATTGGCTGGACTGACCGGTCTGCATGTCTGTCCACTGTACTGGTTTTAATATACTGACCCAAGCATACCTTGATACCAGGCACGATTTCTAGGCCCGTGCAGACCGAATTAGTGCGTTCCGTTATTAAAATCAGTGGACAGACAGACCGTTCTGTCTGGTCAATGGAAATTGTTTTTAATAGTGTTAAGACGGCCCAATAAGTTGGTGGAGCGAACCATCTGTGTAACTGAAGAGTACGCGCTATGACACCAGCTAGAGTTCGTGTATAATGTGATATAATGATCCAATCGGATCGCGTTCATAATTCAAACGATTACACGATGAAAAAGGGTTTTATTAATTGCTATTGTTTGACGTAATTATACTTGCAAATCTCTTGATAAACAGTTCTCTTACATTGCCATAGCGACCCGAGTCGTGTTTAATACGAATTTATTATTGTCCTATGTTTTTAACTCGTATTTCGATGTACTAAAACTAAATGCAAGGGAAAGTGGTGTACTGGGATAGTTTAAGTACATGCTAGACTCAAGCACATGGCGGTAGGAGTCCTGATAATCATGTAACCAAGAAAAATTACCTTTTGAATGTGCACATCGAGTGAGCTTTTCATCGAGAAATCACGTCACTTCAAGACTAAGTGAATAAACCTTAATATGATAACATGGGAATACGGTAAGTAGAGAGAGTGTACAGATATATTATCTGTTTTACAGTAGTAATATGTCCAGCACAATCTTGCTAGTGGAATGTTTTTTCACGATTCTGTGAATTGGTAAACAGCCGGCGGTTTCGGTGTTTTACAGCTTTAGCTACTCAATTATTTGTACAAGGCGAACGTAATAATACATAAAAAGAAAAGCAGAAATCCGGTAAGAGTGATCTTTTTGTCCACAAAAACGTTTACTCTGATCAACAACGACAAAATGTATATAATACTCGAATTTTGCTGAGCGTTACCAACAAACACTCAAATGTACAAAATGTTCAAATTTCACCGTGTTTCGGTCGTTTGTAAAGATTCATTTTTAAAAGCCTTTATAGCAATGTTTTATACACCATTGTAATCATAGTTCAGAGGAGATTAATTCAAGATAGACGTGTACGTAGTGGTGGCCAATGTTAGAATCAGTGTCCTGCTTGCTACGGTCTGTAAGGAAAACAATGAAAGAGATTAACTGAGTAACGCTAAGCTGTTTGTTATGTAGCCAATCGCTTGTGCAGTTTCTTTTCGACTGTTTGTTTTAATTTGCGTTGTATGATTACAAAACTTGCACCACTTGTCACTAGTCGTACGTTGTCATTGATAGCGATTATACGTTAATGCATGTACGTCTAGTACATTTGTTTACTGTATTTTACCCTGCTATGGTTATGCCTGGTTTTCACTAGCGACACAAGCGTAAGCATTTAAAGAACTTGTGTCACGTGAAAACGGGCCCACGCAAGCACATGGGAATGGAGAAATGTCGATCCATGTGCTTGCGCATATACTTGCGCGGCTTTAATGACATTTATTTGCGGTGTTTTACTATCATTGCCCTGTCAACACATACTCTGCTACGTATGCAGTGAAACAGTTGTTATATTACTCATCCTTGTTTACAACCTTCACTAACCGACCTGTTTACCGTGTTTACCGTGTTTTACTATCATTGCCCTGTCAACATATACTCTGCTACGTATGCAGTGAAGCAGTTGTTATATTACTCATCCTTGTTTACAACCTTCACTAACACCTGTTTACCGTGTTTACCGTGTTTTACTATCATCACCGTGTACTAGCTTCATACTTATTTGTTTTACTGGCAGCAACGGCAAACTAGTGGAACCAATTCGACTGGAGGAGCAACTGGACATTCAAAGCCTCGAGGAGCTCATGTACCGATTTAAAACCCACTTATCCAACGAAGCTGCCATCAAAACATGGAAAACGCGCAGAGGTTCACGGGTTCTCGCGGGTTCTTCCCACATGACTGGATTGATGACGTTGGAGGAGTTTCGTAGTACTCTAGCTGAGCTGCTCAACGTGGACAGTTGGGACGTTGAGAGGGCTGCTGTGTTTGAGAAAGAAATGGAAGCGCTCTTCAAAAAGGTTCGAGTAATGACATTAGATAATAATAATAATAACAACACTTTATTAGGTGAATAACATTGGTGAATAACTAGAATTACATAGGTACTTTTCATCTAATATATCGTGAATGCGCATATGTACATGTAGATACCAGTACGCATTTGTCATGCCAGTATGTACTGCAAACACGTCTCAGCAGAAATAATAATCTCTTAATTGCGAATTAGGTATATACACCTATTTAAAAAAACGTTGGCATCTGAAATCTGAAATCTGAACTGTGACCTAAAAACACTCGTAGTCACACTATTCGCCAACGTAGGTCTTCGCCTAAAGGTCGTGTAGGCATATTCCAGTATTTACAAGATAGATCACAACTCATACCCACAATAATAATAAAGTTCTTGTGCATTACAATCCCTCTCGGTCTCAGAGTTCAGATTCAGATTTCAGATGCCAAACGTTTTTTGAAATAGGTGTATATAAATCTAGATCTAACGATTAGAGTTCTTTCTCAGATGGGTGGGGGAAATCGCAGTACGACATACGGTATATGAAATCGTGGCCACACTGCGTGTAATACTGCGCGAAAACTGAGCAGCGCCAGTAAATACGGTTAACACGTAACGAACAAACAGACTTTATTACAACGGTGTCGAGGGAAAACAAAATGGTTGACAAGAGGGAGGATATGTATCAGGCGTCCCTCGTGGGTGTGCGCGCACAGGATAATAATAATAATAATAATAATATTTAATATTTAAGGAGGAAGCGCCCATCACATAACGTGGTTTTCAGGGATACTAACTGCTAGCCAGTATGGCTTGCTGGCGAAGTTGAAATTGACCTAATCAGTGGCGATTTAGATATGTGCGGTCATGATGCTTGCGCACAGGTCCGCGCATTAATCCACGAGTTACAGAACACATCACACGTTACGTTACCATGGTGATAAATTCATGATGTAGCTTACGTCATTACATCATGCTTTAGGTTGACATAGCGTCGGACGGCCTAGTGGACTGGGACGAGTTCTGTACGTACATGATGATACAATTTAAAGAACACGACCTGACTACCAAATATGGCAAGTCGTTTTCTCCGAAATTCAACATCGCGAGAATCGTTCACAACAAAGAAACAACGTCACGAATACTGAGAGACTTTAACCCTATGAGATACGTGACAGTGAGTAAGGTATGTAGAAGGTTATTAGAACCTTTGATTTGATTGGTTAATCATGAACTACTGAGAGACTTTAACCCTATGAGATACGTGACAGTGAGTAAGGTATGTGATACGTGACAGTGAGTAAGGTATGTAGAAGGTATTAGAACCTTTGATTTGATTGGTTAATCATGAACTACTGAGAGACTTTAACCCTATGAGATACGTGACAGTGAGTAAGGCATGTAGAAGATTATTAGAACCTTTGATTTGATTGGTTAATCATGAACTACTGAGAGACTTTAAGGTGGCTCCGTCGAAATTCCAGACGCATTCGTCTGAAATAAAACTTCGGCCATAACTTTTTTAATATTCGCGTGATGGACTAGCAGACTTGGAGAAAGTTGAAGCTATTATTTGGCAATATTACAACATAATTCGATTTCCCTTTCCACAAATATTCTTAGTGATATCGGAGCTACAATGGACCTTGTTCTCGCTACTTAAACGCGCTCAAAAAAAAAAACTGGCCGATAGTTTTGCGCAAAAGTTTGTAAATCGTGTTCAACTGACTTGGAGAATATCCTAACTAAGTTTCAGCAAAATCGGCGAAACCAAAATCAACAGGTTATGTATTTTAGTCATGAATTTGAATGCTGTTATAATCTGTTGATTTTGGTTTCGCCGATTTTGCTGAAACTTAGTTAGGATATTCACCAAGTCAATTGAACACGATTTACAAACTTTTGCGCAAAACTATCGGACAGTTTTTTTTTTGAGCGCGTTTAAGTAGCGAGAACAAGGTCCATTGTAGCTCCGATATCACTAAGAATATTTGTGGAAAGGGAAATCGAATTATGTTGTAATATTGCCAAATAATAGCTTCAACTTTCTTCAAGTCTGCTAGTCCATCACGCGAATATTAAAAAAGTTATGGCCGAAGTTTTATTTCAGACGAATGCGTCTGGAATTTCGACGGAGTCACCTATTAACCCTATGAGATACATGACAGTGAGTAAGGTATGTAGAAGGTTATTAGAACCTTTGATTTGATTGGTTAATCATGAACTACTGAGAGCCTTTAACCCTATGAGATACGTGACAGTGAGTAAGGTATGTAGAAGGTTGTTAGAACCTTTGATTTGATTGGTTAATCATGAACTACTGAGAGACTTTAACCCTATGAGATACGTGACAGTGAGTAAGGCATGTAGAAGGTTATTAGAACCTTTGATTTGATTGGTTAATCATGAACTACTGAGAGACTTTAACCCTATGAGATACGTGACAGTGAGTAAGGTATGTAGAAGGTTATTAGAACCTTTCATTTGATTGGTTAATCATGAACTACTGAGAGACTTTAACCCTATGAGATACGTGACAGTAAGTAAGGCATGTAGAAGGTTATTAGAACCTTTCATTTGATTGGTTAATCATGAACTACTGAGAGACTTTAACCCTATGAGATACGTGACAGTAAGTAAGGTATGTAGAAGATTATTAGAACCTTTCATTTGATTGGTTAATCATGAACTACTGAGAGACTTTAACCCTATGAGATACGTGACAGTAAGTAAGGTATGTAGAAGGTTATTAGAACCTTTGATTTGATTGGTTAATCATGAACTACTGAGAGACTTTAACCCTATGAGATACGTGACAGTAAGTAAGGTATGTAGAAGGTTATTAGAACCTTTGATTTGATTGGTTAATCATGAACTACTGAGAGACTTTAACCCTATGAGATACGTGACAGTAAGTAAGGTATGTAGAAGGTTGTTAGAACCTTTCATTTGATTGGTTAATCATGAACTACGTACTGAGACACTTTAACCCTACATAATGAGCACACATAAGGTTATTAGAACCTTTCACCTGATTGATTGCGATAAACCAATTGGCCTATCACTATCAACATTCTTCTATTCCTTTCAGGAGGGAATCATAGGAGTATGGAGTACAGAGTTAGAACTTCAGCGAAGTATCGAAATCGAAGAACGCAGCGCTCAAGACAAAGCAAGTAACAAACGACACATCAAGATGTGGGTTACAGACGCGGTTACCATGAATAACGTCCACAAACTCGTCGTCGCGACAACGAACATGGATCTGTACTTTTACGATATGTCTACACCCATCTATACACCACAGTACCATCTTTGTTGTAAGTTATGGACTTCCTGTGTACCATGTTGTGGCCTGGGTCGAGTTAAACGAATTTGTACGGATGGCATAGTTGGTATTTTTAGATTTAGATTTTTTTAGATTTTGATTAGTTTAGATTGATTGTAAATTGGAACGAAAAACCTGTACAGGATTTCCAATAAATTGTATTGTATTGTATATAGTAACAATTGGTATATTATGCGCGCTTTGATTGGTCGAAGGCCGACGTGTGTAGTTAGAGTACAGACACACATATGACGTCACAAAATCAAAGATATAAACTAATTATAAGCAAATGATATAAACCAAATATATTCCATCTTCCCGTGCGTTGGCTGTACTCTTATAGATGTACAGATGACGTCAAAATGTGGTGAGAACAAAACAGTTCGCCACGAGACGAATAACTAAAGAAATTATAGTCTAGTCCCTCCATCTAGTGACGATGTTATCGCTTATTCAGGTGCTGGAGTTCTGTCCCGCGCGCTATTATGCGATCAGAAATATGTGTATGTAATTTACTAGCCTTCGTAATAAGGCGTTCCTGTGGACGACGGAGATTGAACCCCAACCTCCCTCCCACAGGAACGCCGTGCTACGCAGGCTAGTAATTCATGGTATCTGTATTTTCAGCACTTGGGAATGTACCACTGTGTCTGAACTACTGCTACAATTCCAAGGTAGGGACATTTTTCTGTTTGTGGGGGGAGGGGTGAGTCAAGATTTCATTACGTCAAACAGCGTTGTTTTGTAAACGAGAACTGACGAGGACGAGTTTAAGGGAATATTTTGACGAAGCAAAAAGAAGAGTGATATATTTTCTGTGCTACAGAGATCATTAGGCCAGCGGCAATCCATAATAATGCTTACAAATTACAGATACTAGGAAGAAGAATGACAATGTTTTCGCCTCAAACTCGTCGTCGTTCTCCTGCACTAAGCTCAGACTCGTTTTCGTATAAGTGGGACACTCAAATGGCTTCCTTTCTAAACCAATCAAGATGCAGATGCATCTCATCCAATCAAACTCTTTCAATACGGCACAGCACGGTACCGTAACTTTCCCACTCATACGGAAACGACTCTAATGTCTCGAATACTTGCTTGTGGTTACCAATTGATTTATTGTAATTTTAGCTTTAATAACACACCTACAAAAAATACTCGTTTCTTATTGGCCGATTGACTGTGGATTTTTTCTTAATACCGTGCAATTAATTAATTGCACGGTATTAAGAAAATTGCACATGTGCTATATATTTTATTATTTGTGGTTGTGATTGCGTTACGTGCGATTTGCTACTATAAAGAAACTCATATTTTTTGTAGGTGTTTTATTAATAGGAAATACCACTTAGTTCTCGAATAATTAATGCGAACTGTGGTATACTAATATCTTAATTTAATTAGTGAGGACCGTATTTTTTTTTATTTTATTTTTTTATTTTTTTTATTTTTTATTTTTTTTTTATTTTTATTTTTTATTAATAACAAATTAACCGTATGTTAGATAACTGTTAGGTTAATGCGTCTTTCCTCCAGAAATAAAGTTTATTGTATTGTGTAGTTGCAGGGTGGTCGTTCCTTGCTGTTGTTTGGTACAGATAATGGTTCGGTTAACGTGCTTATATTCACAACTCCTCTTAAGGGTCTCTTTGAGACGCCATTCAAGAAAACGTCGGGCAGCCACAAGATATTCTTCCAGGTAACAAAATAACATAACACAGTGACGATGAAGATAATAATTATTGTGACAATGACAATCATGATGGTGATGACAATGATTGATGGTGCTATTGATGACGATGAATTAAGATAATAATTATTGTGACAATGTCGACAATAATGATGGTGATGACAATGATTGATGGTGCTATTGAGGACTATGATGGTGGTGATGACGATGAATTAAGATGACACTTATTATGTCGACAATGACTGTAATGGTGTTGGTGGTGATGGATGCATGACAATGATGTATGATGATGGTGATGACAATGATTGATTGTGCTAGTAAGGATGATGGTGATGATGACGATGATGCATGATGCATGGCGACAATGGCAATGTGACAATAATGGCGTCTAATAATTATGTGGTAACGACCTTCTAAATATTAAGCGATACAGCTGTTTGTTGCAGGATATTTCCATCCATTCCCGTTTTGTCATCCATCTCCCCCTGGGTGTCATACACAGTGACTGGGTGCGACGAGTGCAGTATGTTTCTGCCAAGGAGTTTGTCATATCGTGTAGTTCAAGCAGCAAAGATTCGCTGGTTGTGAGAGATGTAGACGACAAGAAAAGGAAGTCCTACGTTTTCAAGGTCGCAAAGGTGGGTGGGTACAACAATCTATCCGTCCAACCGACATAGAACCGACCGACCGACTGACCGACCGATTGAACAACCAACCAACCAACATAGAACCGACTGACCGACCAACCAGCCAACCAACCAACCAACCCACCAACAACTAACTAACCAACATAGAACCGACTGACCGACCGACCGACCGATTGAACAACCAACCAACCAACATAGAACCGACTGACCGACCAACCAGCCAACCAACCAACCAACCCACCAACAACTAACTAACCAACAACTAACTAACCAACATAGAACCGACTGACCAACCAACCAGCCAACCAACCAACCAACCCACCAACAACTAACTAACCAACAACTAACTAACCAACATAGAACCGACCGACCGACCGATTGAACAACCAACCAACCAACATAGAACCGACTGACCGACCAACCAGCCAACCAAGCAACCAACCCACCAACAACTAACTAACCAACATAGAACCGATCGACCAACCAACCAACCCAACCAACAACCAACCCACCACCCACCAACCAACCAACCAACCAACCAACCAACCAACCAACCAACCAACCAACCAACCAACCAACCAACCAACCAACCAACCCACCAACAACTAACTAACCAACATAGAACCGATCGACCAACCAACCAACCAATCAACCAACCAACCAACCAAGCAACAACTAACTAACCAACAACTAACTAACCAACATAGAACCGACTGACCGACCAACCAACCAATCAACCAACCGACATAGAACCGACTGACCGACCAACCAACCAATCAACCAACCGACATAGAACCGACTGACCGACCAACCAACCAGCCAACCAACCAACCCACCAACAACTAACTAACCAACAACTAACTAACCAACATAGAACCGACTGACCGACCAACCAACCAATCAACCAACCGACATAGAACCGACTGACCGACCAACCAACCAATCAACCAACCGACATAGAACCGACTGACCGTACGTAATCTATCCCTATGTGTTGTTCATCAGGGTATCGATTGTTTCGATTATAACCACACCCTGAACGTCATCGTGACGGGAGGAGTAGACCACGCTGTCAGGGTATGGAACCCTTACGTCACAATTAAACCAGTAGCAATTATGAAGAGTCATCAGTCATCCATCGTCGACCTCATCATCCATCAAACACTTGGTCAAGTCTTCAGTTACGACAAGGATGGGGTGAGTAGGGGGTAAGATAGGGATGAGTAGGGGGTAAGATTGGGGTGAGTAGGGGGTAAGGAGGCTGTGAGTAGGGAGTAAGGGGGGGGGTGTGATTAGGGGATAAGGAGGGGGTAAGGAGGGGGTAAGATAGGGGTGAGTAGGGGGTAAGATAGGGGTGAGTAGGGGGTAAGGGGTGAGTAGGGGGGGTGAGTAGGGGGTAAGGAGGCTGTGAGTAGGGAGTAAGGAGGGGGTGATTAGGGGATAAGGAGGGGGTAAGGAGGGGGGTGAGTAGGGGATAAAGAGGGTGAGTAGGGGGTAAGATAGGGGTGAGTAGGGGGTAAGGTTGGGGTGAGTAGGGGGTAAGGAGGCTGTGAGTAGGGAGTAAGGAGGGGGTGATTAGGGGATAAGGAGGGGGTAAGGAGGGGGTGAGTAGGGGATAAAGAGGGTGAGTAGGGGGTAAGGAGGGGGTAAGGAGGCTGTGAGTAGGGAGTAAGGAGGGGGTGATTAGGGGATAAGGAGGGGGTAAGGAGGGGGTGAGTAGGGGATAAAGAGGGTGAGCAGGGGGTAAGGTAAGGGGAGAGTATAATCACAGCTTGTGAATAAGTCTTTTAATCCCTCGTCGTATTTCTCGATAACTTGAGAAGACATTCTTCGTAACTTTGTTGAATTATTTCAGATTTTGAAGTGCTGGGATATCAAAGAGCAAGTATGCATTCAAAGTCTTGTTATTCGGGATCCCTTTGGTAACCGTCTCCCCGAACACGGCCCTTTTCCTTTCTGTCTGATTGGCAGCCCGGTCAACTCACTACTCGTTACCAGTAACGATAATCTAGTAGAGGTCAAACTATTAGGACTGGGTACTACAAAGGCTATCAAGACCACCCACGCTAGACCGTTGTGTGCAGCAGTGTATAATGGGAAAATTGAACAGGTGAAATTGTCACGCAATACTAATGTAACACAATAGCTTGTGTCATGCAATAGTTGGTGTCACACAACATTTTGTGTCATGCAATAGTTAGTGTTGTCGCACAACATTTTGTGTCATGCAATGGCGATCTTGTCACACAATATATTTTGTCATGCAATGGTTAGTGTTGTCACACAATATTTTTTGTCATGCAATAGTTAGTGTTGTCACACAGCATTTTGTGTCATGCAATGGTTAGTATTGTCACAATATATTTTGTCATGCAATGGTTAGTATTGTCACAATATATTTTGTCGTGCAATGGTTAATGTTGTTGTCACAGCATTTTGTGTCATGCAATGATTAGTATTGTCACACAATATATTTTGTCATGCAATGGTTAGTATTGTCACACAATATATTTTGTCGTGCAATGGTTAATGTTGTCACACAATATATTTTGTCATGCAATAGTTAGTATTGTCACACAATATATTTTGTCATGCAATAGTTAGTCTTGTCACACAATATATTTTGTCATGCAATGGTTAGTGTTGTCACAATATATTTTGTCATGCAATAGTTAGTATAGTCACACAATATATTTTGTCGTGCAATAGTTAGTGTTGTCACACAATATATTTTGTCATGCAATAGTTAGTATTGTCACAATATATTTTGTCATGCTATAGTTAGTATAGTCACAATATATTTTGTCATGCAATAGTTAGTATAGTCACACAATATATTTTGTCATGCAATAGTTAGTATAGTCACACAATATATTTTGTCGTGCAATAGTTAGTGTTGTCACACAATATATTTTGTCGTGCAATGGTTAATGTTGTCACACAATATATTTTGTCATGCAATAGTTAGTATTGTCACACAATATATTTTGTCATGCAATAGTTAGTCTTGTCACACAATATATTTTGTCATGCAATGGTTAGTGTTGTCACAATATATTTTGTCATGCAATAGTTAGTATAGTCACACAATATATTTTGTCGTGCAATAGTTAGTGTTGTCACACAATATATTTTGTCATGCAATAGTTAGTATTGTCACAATATATTTTGTCATGCTATAGTTAGTATAGTCACAATATATTTTGTCATGCAATAGTTAGTATAGTCACACAATATATTTTGTCATGCAATAGTTAGTATAGTCACAATATATTTTGTCGTGCAATAGTTAGTGTTGTCACACAATATATTTTGTCATGCAATAGTTAGTATTGTCACAATATATTTTGTCATGCTATAGTTAGTATAGTCACACAATATATTTTGTCATGCAATAGTTAGTATAGTCACACAATATATTTTGTCGTGCAATAGTTAGTGTTGTCACACAATATATTTTGTCATGCAATAGTTAGTATTGTCACACAATATTTTTTGTCATGCAATGGTTAGTGTTGTCACACAATATTTTGTGTCATGCAATGGTTAGGATTGTCACAATATATTTTGTCATGCAATGGTTAGTATTGTCACAATATATTTTGTCGTGCAATGGTCAATGTTGTCAATATATTTTGTCATGCAATAGTTAGTATTGTCACAATATATTTTGTCATGCAATAGTTAGTCTTGTCACACAATATATTTTGTCATGCAATGGTTAGTGTTGTCACAATATATTTTGTCATGCAATAGTTAGTATAGTCACAATATATTTTGTCGTGCAATAGTTAGTGTTGTCACAATATATTTTGTCATGCAATAGTTAGTATTGTCACACAATATTTTTTGTCATGCAATGGTTAGTGTTGTCACACAATATTTTTGTCATGCAATGGTTAGTATTGTCACAATATATTTTGTCATGCAATGGTTAGTATTGTCACAATATATTTTGTCGTGCAATGGTTAATGTTGTCACACAATATATTTTGTCATGCAATGGTTAGTATTGTCACACAATATATTTTGTCATGCAATAGTTAGTCTTGTCACAATATATTTTGTCGTGCAATGGTTAGTATTGTCACACAATATATTTTGTCGTGCAATGGTTAATGTTGTCACACAATATATTTTGTCATGCAATGGTTAGTATTGTCACAATATATTTTGTCATGCAATAGTTAGTCTTGTCACACAATATATTTTGTCGTGCAATGGTTAGTATTGTCACACAATATATTTTGTCATGCAATAGTTAGTCTTGTCACACAATATATTTTGTCGTGCAATGGTAAGTATTGTCACACAATATATTTTGTCGTGCAATGGTTAATGTTGTCACACAATATATTTTGTCATGCAATGGTTAGTATTGTCACACAATATATTTTGTCATGCAATAGTTAGTCCTGTCACACAATATATTTTGTCGTGCAATGGTTAGTATTGTCACACAATATATTTTGTCATGCTATAGTTAGTATTGTCACACAATATATTTTGTCATGCTATAGTTAGTATTGTCACACAATATATTTTGTCATGCAATAGTTAGTGTGTGGAATGTCAACTCTTGCGATATTTCGTCTCAATTCTCTAAATATTTACACAGCGATATCATATCAATTGTTAGGTCATAACGGGATGCGAGGGTTCAGTCATAAGTTTCTGGGATATAACGACTGGTCGTATGATCCTACGGATCCCAGAGGCTCACGGAAACGAAGAGATATCCTGTCTTCAGTTAGACAAACAAGAAAGCAGGTTAATGACTGGAGCAAGAGATGGATCAATTCATGTAAGTTGGAAGATCATAGCCATGGGGGTACTCCCATATATTTGCTATACGGGTATGTGCTGCTGGATCGGGATGGTTTTTGAGGGTTTGGTCTTAGATAGGGTATACATTTCAACCTAAATTGTCTTGAATAGGGTCTGTAATTCTGACATGACAGGGATCGTAATTTTCACTTTTTAGAGTCTTTATAGATAGGGTATTAAATTTTGATTTTTGAAACTAAAAGCGCCTTACTATACAGGATTACTACTAACTAGTACTAAGTTGTCAATAACTGTCTAAAATAGGGTATAGGATTTCCCTCGAGTCTGAGATAGGGTGCACTTTTTACCAATTTGTCTTGAACAGGGTATGAATTTTCAAGATGTCGCTGTCTTAGATAGGGTCAGGGTTTACGAACCCCAGTGGGACACCCCTATCAAAACCCAGACCAAGTACCCCCCTCTCCCGGGATCATAGGACTTGAACCTGAAAATAACTTGAGATTGCACACCCCTATCCCCCTTAGATGTCCTCTTCTCTTACCGTATGTTTCACTTCCAGGTATGGAATGCCAATAATGGACATTTGATGAATAAATTATCTGCTTTAGAAGAAGCGGAAGTGACTGGTATCATCTCATGTCCGGCCAAGCAAAAGATACTTACTGTAGGATGGCATCGAAAAATCATCACATACCACGATGATAGACAGGTACAAATAAATACCTCCTCTCCTTCCCAACAGTCCTCGTGCACTGAATTGACACACCGATTAGGACTGGGTACAAGTCAGTATACAACATCATAAATCAATATAGACAACCGAATCATTTCTTCAGAGGCTATTTTAAACGTGCGTCATTTTTGGGCTTCCTATGGCAGAGCGCGTAAATGAACGTAAACTTAACAGCACAGGAAGCCCAATTTATTCCGCGAGTTCTACCACAGGAAACCCATCAAAGAATGTGCGCATAATTCATATCTATTTATACCATTTATATTAAGAGGAAA